>ML107734.1:54433-102013 GCA_003697995.1 Taxidea taxus jeffersonii | reverse complement strand
TTTTTTTTTTTTTTAAGATTTTTATTTATTTATTTGACAGACAGAGATCACAAGTAGGCAGAGAGGCAGGCGGGGCGGGGCAGGGGGGAAGCATGCTCCCTGCTGAGCAGAGAGCCCGATTCGGGGCTTGATCCCAGGACCCTGGGATCATGACCTGAGCCGAAGGCAGAGGCTTTAACCCACTGAGCCACCCAGGTGCCCCGCCTTTAACATCTTTTTATTATCTGATTGCAGAGGCTAGAAATTCTAGTACTATGTTGAATAACAGTGGCGATAGTGGATATCCCTGCTGTTTTCCTGACTTTAAGGAAAAAGCTCTCAGTTTTTCCCCATTGAGAATGATACTTGCTGTGGGTTTTTCATAGACAGCTTTTATGATATTGAGGTATGTACCCTCTATCCCTACACTGTGAAGAGTTTTGATGAAGAAAGAATGTTGTATTTTGTCAATTGCTTTTTCTTCATCTATTGAGAGGATAATATAGTTTTTGTTTCTTCTTTTATTAATGTATATCACCTTGATTGATTTGCAGATATTGAACTAACTTTGCAGCCCAGGAATAAATCCCACTTAGTCATGGTGAATAATCCTTTTAAGGTACTGTTGGGTCCTATTGGCTAGTATTTTGGTGAGAATTTTTGCATCTGTGTTCAAGGATATTGGTCTGTAATTCTCTTTTTAATGGGGTCTTTTTTTAAAAAATATTTTGTTTATTTATTTGACAGAGGTCACAAGCAAGCAGAGAGACAGGCAGAGAGAGAGGAGGAAGGGAAGCAGGTTCCCCACTGAGCAGAGAGCCCAATGCGGGGGCTCGATCCCAGGACCCTGGGATCATGACCTGAGCCGAAGGCAGAGGCTTTAACCCACTGAGCCACCCAGGCGCCCCACTAATGTCAATATTGATTAGGTCCCTAGCCATCTGTACTGGCTCTTGTCCTTTTTTTTTTTTTTTTTTTTGTGGTGAGTTTTTCACCCTTGTCATTTTATCCAGATAAGAATAGATGAATGGGAGAACAAAATACTAAAAGGGTAGCAATGACCCCAGAAAAATATAAACTAACCAAATCAGAAGTGACCCAAAACTGGGGGGAGAAGATGGGGGAAAAAAAGGAATATATATGTATACACACACACACACACACACACACACACACACACACACATATATATATTAGACTGGTGAATAGAACAGAGCTGCATACTTGATTTTGGGTGTATTTTGGTCTGTTAGAAGAAACTTCCTCCCAAAATTTAAAAGAAAGAAAAACATATATGTTAGAAAAATAAGAGTAAACACGATGAAGGGATGGAATATGACTGTAAAAATGAAAATGAAAAAGTATTCAAAAAAAGGAATTGATAAGAAGTTGGTTGAAGGAAGAAAAAAAGAGGAAAGAATGTGATCAGGCTGAAGACTAGAACGAAGCCATGTGCTAGATTTAGGGCATATTTTAATCTATTAGAAGAAATTGTATTCCAACATTTTAAAGAAAATGTAACCTATATGTATACAAAAATAATGTTAAATACAATGTAGGGAGAGAATATGACTACAACAATAAAAATTTTAAAAAGATTTTTAAAAAGGTATTGATAAGATAAAATAGTTTAAAAAGTTTAAAATAGGAAAGAGGAAAAATAAAAAAATAGAATAAGAAAAAAATAAAATTAAAAATATTTAACTTTGAAAGACTGAAGAATCATGGGGAAAAAGCCATGAACTCTATGTGTTGCATTCCTCTCCCTGTGGAGTTCTGCAGCTCTCACTGATCGGTGAACTTGGCTGGATGTTCTTCTTCTTTTATTTTACTTTTTTTTTTTTTAAGATTGTATTTATTTATTTCAGAGAGATAGAGTGAGAGAGAGCATGAGAGAGGAGAAGGTCAGAGGGAGAAGCAAACTCCCCGTGGAGCTGGAAGCCCGATGCGGTACTCGATCCCAGGACTCCGGGATCATGACCTGAGCTAAAGGCAGTTGCTCAACCAACTGAGCCACCCAGGTGCCCTTGGCTGGATGTTCTTGCTGATCTCCTGAGGAAGGGACCTGTTGCCGTGATTCTCAAATGTCTTTGCCCAAGGTGGAATTGAACCGCCTTTGCCAGGAGCCAGGCTAAGTAATCTGTGTGGTTTTGGTCTCGGGAGCTTCTTTTCCCTTGAACGGTTTCTGTAGAGATTTGGAGGACGGGAATGAAAATGGTGGCCTCCCAATCTCTGGCCCCATAGGAGCCAAGAGCTCGGGGCCCGCTCCACAGTGTGCCCTCAGAGAAAAGCAGCCAATCCCTCCTGTCTTTCTTGCCTCCAGCCACACTCTGCTTACCTGGCCTGTGACTAAGCATTTCTATCACAGGTGCATGGCCCTGTTTGGAGTCTCCGAACCCAGCAGATTCCTGCTGTTCGCTCCCGCCCCAGGAAGGAGGGGGTCTCCAGAGATCTGCCACTTGTGGGGACACTTCTTGAAGAGCAGTGGCCTGGCTGTGCCTGGGATCACAATTTAAGGTAAGCCTGAGCTGAGAACTGACTCCTTGGCCCCATCCCTGGAGCTGGCTTCCGCACTCCAATACCTGGGAGCTCTGCCACCCTCACACACTCCTGTTCTTTTTGTGACCCTACGGGTCCTGAAACCACACTGTCTCCGCGAGGGCTCCCCCCCCCCCCCCCCCCCCGAGCCTCTGGAGCGACGTCCCTCAGTGGAGCAGACTTCTAAAAGTTCTGATTTTGTGCTCTGCTGCTCTCTGACTTGCCGGAGCCGGCCGCTCCCACCACGGTCTTCCTGTAGGTTGCCTTGGATCCACTTCTCTGCACATTCTACCTTCCATAAAATGGTCAATTTTCTGTTCCTAGAATTGCTACTCTTCTCTTCTACCTCCTATTGAGTTTGCAGGTTTTCAGAATGGTTTGATAACCATCTAGCAGAACTCCTGGGACAGGATGATATTTAGATCTCCTATACCTCCACCATCTTGCTCCTCCCTCCACATGTAGTGTTTTATTCTATCTTTTTCCTTTCTTCTCTGAAGGAAAAATAGAGTGGTGATTGGAACTTGGTTTCTGATTTGAAGGAATGGGAGACAAGAGATTTGAAAGAGCAGTGTTCATGCTAATGTGGTTCTCCATGCCCAGTAAGTGAGGGTTTGAAGCTTGGATTTGGAAGTGTTGTTGTTCAGGGAGGATGTCTGAGTTTCCCACCCACGGAGTCGCTCTGCTTCTCTGCCTGAATGGACCCGTTCCTGCCTTTTGAAGGGCAGCTTGAAGGTGGCTTGAAACCCTAGGACACTGGAGGAATGATTTGGAAGGGACATCTGGTTGGGCCAGTGTAGACAAACCCAGGGAATTCCAGAGCTATTGATGATCATGTTTCTGAGACTGGAGTTGGCTTCTCTGTGAGAAGCATTGTGTTGGGGTGGAAAGCAGTCTCTGGGTTTTAGGAGTCACTGTGTGAGCAGGTGTGAGCCTGAAAGGGAGTCTAAACAGATAGCTGGGAGATTGTGAGGCCGTGGCAGAGGGCCTTCACTCTTGATACACAGGCCAGCTTGCTCCAGGGACAGGGTTCTGCTTCCCAGCCAGCCCTCCTGCTGTAGATGTGATAGGAAACTTGCCTCCTGTTTGGTTCTCCAGCCCTTGTCTCAGCAGGGGGCTTGGTGTGAAGCAGCCCACAGGCAGCATTATGGATTCTTTTTTAAAAAATATTTTATTTATTTATTTGACAGACAGAGATCACACAAGTAGGCAGAGAGGCAGGCAGAGAGGGGAGGGGAGAAGCAGGCTCCCTGCCTAGCAGAGAGCCCGATGTGGGACTCGATCCCAGGACGCTGGGATCATGACCCGAGCCGAAGGCAGTGGCTTAACCTACTGAGCCACCCAGGCATCCCAGCATTATGGATTCTTGCCCAGTGTGCCCCTTACTTCCTTGGAGGAGGCACTGCAGTTGTCCTTTGCCTGGTGCCTGTGAATTCAGCCAGCAGAAGCACTTCTTCCAGAGCCACACCCCTGAGAAACCTCCTCCACTTTCCCATGTTCTATAGAAGAGGCCGGCTTTCATTTGGAACTGAAATCTCAGCTCCTGCCGTTAGGTTCCAAGGCCACATGGCACACCAGTCTCCTTGAAGCTCTAGTTCCGCATGGGCCCTGACATGTGAGACTGACACCGATCCTGGGCAGCCTGCTGCTGCTGTTGCTGTAGGTTTGTTCCTGAAAAGTGTGCAGCAAAGCCTGGTTCGTGATGACATCCCAGGAAAGAGGGACAGGTACACCATTCTGCCCCAGCATGGGAGGATGCTGGACCTCAATTACAGGTGGCTGGTGTGGGGTGGAGAGATGTCTGTTTCCCAGGACCTTGGCCAGAGGGAGATGTGGATCCTGGGATGCTTCTCTGCTCAGCTTTCTCTGCTCAGGCAAGGGGAGGACGTGTGTGTGCTCACCTGGAATTGAGGAAGGTATCTGGTTTCAGGTTTCATGTGCAAGTGGTTTCCTCTTTTTTTTAAAAGATTTTATTTATTTATTTGACAGACAGAGATCACAAGTAGGCAGAGAGGCAGGCAGAGAGAGAGAGAGGGAGTAAGCAGGCTCCCTGCTGAGCAGAGAGCTTGATGCGGGGCTCGATCCCAGGACCCTGAGATCATGACTAGAGCCGAAGGCAGAGGCTTAACCCCCTGAGCCACCCAGGCGCCCCAAGTGGTTTTCTCTTATGGCTCATTTTTCTGATGGTCTAAAGAGTGCTGGAGGGACTTGTCCCAGGCATCCTGGCTGTGCAAGAGCTCTGGTCACCTTTTCCCCCAGGGCTCTGGACTAGGAAATCAAAGGGGGTCCGTGGTGAAACCATCTGAGTAGTGCTCCATTTCTCTCTTGCCAAGATGGCCTGGTGACTGTGATAATTGGTCTGGAAATGGAAAGCAGGAGACAGGTCTGGGGAGCTGAAGGGGAAGTGGCTGTGGTGCTTGCTATTCACATAGGGGCCAGGTGGGTCTTCACTAGGAAGGTGATGCTTGAGTCAAGTTAAAAAAAAGGTGAGTGATATCAATGAAGAGTTCTAAATGGCAAAGCATATGCAAAGGCCCTGGGGCAGGAGCATAGCACCTATTTCCAGGAGCAGCAAGCCCTGTGGCCATAGGAGACAGCTTAGGACATGACTTCAGGGAGGTGACTGTAGGGTGACAGGAAGCCATGCCAGGGCTCTGACCCCATGGGACCTGGTTTCACTGGGCCATCCTAGCCACAGTGTTGAGAACAGATGACACAGGGTTGAGGATGGGCAAAGGAGGTCAATGATAAAGCTTTTCCAGGAAGTCAGGCAGGAGATGGGCTCCAGTGTGTACCAGACAGGTAGCCTTGGAAGGAGGGGTTAGTGCTATTCTGGGTACCTATTGAAATGGAGCTCACAGGATTTGCTGATGGGTTTGATATTGGGAATGGGAGAAAGGAGGAATTGAGGTAAATTTGAGCTCTTGTGGGTTGTCCCGAGCGAGGTGAAGGAGTAGTTTTCTGGGGGTAGGAAGTAGTCCGTGTTCCACCTGCTGAGAACTGTGTCCAGGAGAACTCTGAACTTCTACCCCCTCAGCAACTTTCAAGTACAAGTCTTCCTCACTTTTCTCAAAGTTCATGGTAAGACACTTGGCTTTTTTGAAAGATCTATGTTATTATGCAGTTCCAGTAGCAGGAAGAAACCTGAAGAGGATTTCTCTCTTATGAAAAAAGTCAAAAAGTGGGAATTGCATTCAGCATTTTTTGTGGGGAACCACTATAGAGGCGGTGTGCACCCCGGCCAGCTCCTTCCTGGGAACTGCTCTCCACGTCCAACCACCAGTGCTTTGAATTGTGTCTGTGAGGATCTGCTGTGCTTTAGCTCCATTTATTTTGGGCATCCATTAGGATCTTGTGTCCTGAGCCCTAAGAAGAGCCAAAGAGAAGGAACTTTTGGTGTCTGAGCATGCTCACTCATTTTTCTGTAGAAATGAATGGTCATTCCTTTTTCTGTTCACACCACTTCTGCTGTGAAAGGTTTCCTAGGAACACTGTACTTTCAAGTAGCAGGCGAGCCTGTGCCTCTTTCTGCAGGGTTAGCTTTTGTCTCCATGCTGCACAGAACATTCCGTGACTTGTGGATTTTATCACTGAAACATGACACCTTGGAGTACCCTCACCTGTTTCCCCCTACCATCCCTGAATCTGGAACCACCCATCTGTTCTCATTATCTATGCATTCAGTATTTGTTTTCCATGTGGCATGTCCATGAGAGCCTCTGGTGTTTGTCTTTCTGTGTCAGTTACTTAGCACAATGCCCTCAAGGTCAATGTTTCCATGTCTGGTTATTGTGAATAATGCTACCATGAACATGAGAGTGCAGTGCATCTCTCTTTTGGAGGGAGTGTTTTTGTGTTCTCCAGAGAAATACTCAGTAGAGCAATTACCAGGTCATGTGGTAGTTCTATTAATTTTTTCCAGAAACTCCATAGCGTTTGTCACAGTGGCTGCACCAATTTCCATTCCCACCAACAGTGCACAAGGTCCCCGTGTGCACACACCCTTGACCACACCTGGTGTCTCTGGGACGACTGCCATTCCCACACCTGTGAGGTGATAGCTGATTGCGTTTTTTTTTTTTTTTTTACTTTATTTAAGCTTTATTTAAACATATGATGTAACCCCACCACCCTCACCCAACCCCTCTTCCCCCCACCCCCCTCAGTTTGTTTTATGACATTAAGAGTCTCTTTTGGTTTTTCTCCCTCCCGATCCCATCTTCTTTCATTTTTACTTTTCCTACCACCTTAACTCCCACCCCCGTTGCATCTCCACTTCCTCATATCAGGGAGATCATGTGGTAGTTGTCTTTCTCCAGTTGACTTATTTCGCTAAGCATAATACGCTCTAGTTCCATCCATGTCGTCGCAAATGGTAAGATTTCATTTCTTTTGATGGCTGCATAGTATTCTATCGTATATATATACCACATCTTCTTTATCCATTCATCTGTTGATGGACAGCTGGTTCTTTGAAAGAATTAATAAGATTGATAAACCCCTGGCCAGACTTATCCAAAAGAAAAGAGAAAGGACCCAAATAAATAAAATCATGAACGAAAGAGGAGAGATCACAACCAACACCAAAGAAATACAAACAATCATAAGAACATATTATGAACAACTATATGCCAACAAATTCGACAATCTGGAAGAAATGGATGCTTTCCTAGAGACATATAAACTGCCAAAACTGAACCAGGAAGAAATAGAAAACCTGAATAGGCCCATAACCAGTAAGGAGATTGAAACAGTCATCCAAAATCTCCAAACAAACAAAAGCCCAGGGCCAGATGGCTTCCCAGGGGAATTCTACCAAACATTTAAAGAAGAGTTAATTCCTATTCTCCTGAAACTGTTCCAAAAAATAGAAATGGAAGGAAAACTACCAAACTCATTTTATGAGGCCAGCATCACCTTGATCCCCAAACCAGACAAGGATCCCATCAAAAAAGAGAATTACAGACCAATATCCTTGATGAACATAGAAGCGAAAATTCTCACCAAAATACTAGCCAATAGGATCCAACAGTACATTAAAAGGATTATTCACCACGACCAAGTGGGATTTATTCCAGGGCAGCAGGGTTGGTTCAACATCCGCAAATCAATCAATGTGATACAGTACATCAACAAAAGAAAGAACAAGAACCATATGATACTCTCAATAGATGCTGAAAAAGCATTTGATAAAGTGCAACATCCCTTCCTAATCAAAACTCTTCAAAGTGTAGGGATAGAAGGCACATACCTCAATATTATCAAAGCCATCTATGAAAAACCCACGGCAAGTATCATTCTCAATGGAGAAAAACTGAGAGCTTTTCCGTTAAGGTCAGGAACACAGCAGGGATGTCCACTATCACCACTGCTATTCAACATAGTACTAGAAGTCCTAGCCTCAGCAATCAGACAACAAAAAGAAATTAAAGGCATCCAAATCGGCAAAGAAGAAGTCAAACTATCGCTCTTTGCAGATGATATGATACTATATGTGGAAAACCCAAAAGGCTCCACTCCAAAACTGCTAGAGCTTGTACAGGAATTCAGTAAAGTGTCAGGATATAAAATCAATGCACAGAAATCAGTTGCATTTCTTTACACCAACAACAAGACAGAAGAAAGAGAAATTAAGGAGTCAATCCCATTTACAATTACACCCCAAACCATAAGATACCTAGGAATAAACCTAACGAAAGAGGCAAAGAATCTATACTCAGAGAACTATAAAGTACTCATGAAAGAAATTGAGGAAGACACAAAGAAATGGAAAAATGTTCCATGCTCATGGATTGGAAGAATAAATATTGTGAAAATGTCTATGCTACCTAAAGCTATCTACACATTTAATGCAATGCCTATCAAAATCCCATCCAATTTTTTCAAAGAAATGGAACAAATAATCCTAAAATTTATATGGAACCAGAAAAGACCTCGAATAGCCAAAGGAATATTGAAAAAGAAAACCAAAGTTGGTGGCATCACAATTCCCGACTTCAAGCTCTACTACAAAGCTGTCATCATTAAGACAGTATGGTACTGGCACAAAAACAGACACATAGATCAATGGAACAGAATAGAAAGCCCAGAAATAGACCCTCAACTCTATGGTCAACTAATCTTCGACAAAGCAGGAAAGAACATTCAATGGAAAAAAGATAGCCTCTTCAACAAATGGTGTTGGGAAAATTGGACAGCCACATGCAGAAAAATGAAATTGGACCATTTCCTTACACCACACACGAAAATAGACTCAAAATGGATGAAGGACCTCAACGTGAGAAAGGAATCCATCAAAATCCTTGAGGAGAACACAGGCAGCAACCTCTTCGACCTCAGCTGCAGCAACTTCTTCCTAGGAACAACGCCAAAGGCAAGGGAAGCAAGGGAAAAAATGAACTATTGGGACTTCATCAAGATCAAAAGCTTTTGCACAGCAAAGGAAACAGTCAACAAAACCAAAAGACAACTGACAGAGTGGGAAAAGATATTTGCAAATGACATATCAGATAAAGGGCTAGTATCTAAAATCTACAAAGAGCTTAGCAAACTCAACACCCAAAGAACAAATAATCCAATCAAGAAATGGGCAGAGGACATGAACAGACATTTCTGCAAAGAAGACATCCAGATGGCCAACAGACACATGAAAAAGTGCTCCACATCACTGGGCATCAGGGAAATACAAATCAAAACCACAATGAGATACCACCTCACACCAGTCAGAATGGCTAAAATGAACAAGTCAGGAAATGACAGATGCTGGCGAGGATGTGGAGAAAGGGGAACCCTCTTACACTGTTGGTGGGAATGCAAGCTGGTGCAACCACTCTGGAAAACAGCATGGAGGTTCCTTAAAAAATTGAAAATAGAGCTACCTTATGACCCAGCAATTGCACTACTGGGTATTTATCCTAAAGATACAAACGTAGTGATCCAAAGGGCACGTGTACCCGAATGTTTATAGCAGCAATGTCCACAATAGCCAAGTTATGGAAAGAACCTAGATGCTGATTGCGGTTTTGACTTCTGTTTCCCTGACGACAATTAGTGATGCTGAACAACTTTCTTTGTGTCTGTTGGCCACATGTATGCCATCTTTGGAAAGTGCCTATTCACATATTCTCCTCAGTTTTTATTCAGTTTTTGTTTGGATTTGAAGGAGTGTTTTGTGTATTTTGGATACTAGCCTCTCACACATAGGATGTGCAGATATTTTTTCTCATTAGAGAGGTTGCCTTTTAGGGTTTGATGGTTTCTTTCGTCATGCAGAGATTTCAGTTTGGTGTCCTTCCACTTGTTTATTTTTGCTTTTGTTGCCTTTGCTTTTGGTGTCTGGTGTAAAAGTCTCTTCCCCAAAACCAGTATGGAGAAACTTACTACCTGTGTTTTCTTTTTAGAGGTTTATGGATTCAGTTCTGATGTTCAAGTCATTCATCCATTCATGTATGTGCTGTGTAAGATAGTGATTCAGTCACATTCTTCTGCATTTAGTGTCCAGATTTCCCACTACCGTTCACTGAAGAGACAGTCCTTTCCCCATTGTATATTTTCTGCTGTGTCATAAGTTAAGACCATACATGTGTGGGTTAGTTTCTGAGGTTTCTATTTTCTTTCTTCCTTCCTTCCTTCCCTCCTTCCTTCCTTCCTTCCTTCCTTTCTCTCTCTCTCTCTCTCTCTTTCTTTCTTTCCTTCTCTCTCTGCCTCTCTTTCTTTTCTTTTCCTACCTTCCTTCCTTCCTTCCTCCTATCTGGTCTTACAGTTTATTTGTTGGGAAAATATTTTTCCTGTTGGCATATATGCATTGTGGACTTCATTGGCGACATCTTTGGTAGGACTTTTCTCTGACATCTGTGTTTTTGTAAATGAGTAGCTGGATCTATAGCTTTTACCAGGTTGAATATTTGGGCAGAACTACTTAAGTAGTATTCTATTCTTCCATCAGGCACCAGATTGTGTCTGATTGTCTTCTTTTGTGAGGTTCTCAGTTGTGATGATGGATATCTTTTCTGTGGTAGGTTTATTAAAGTGAATTTAATTTTTCCTAAAAGAGTGGATTCTAAATCACCCTTATTTTATAATATATATGTACATAGAACAACATGTTTTTTTTTTTTTTAAGATTTTATTTATTCATTAGTTAGAGAGAGAGCAAGCACAGGCAGACAGAGAGGTAGGCAGAGGCAGAGGGAGAAGCAGGCTCCCCGCCGAGCAAGGAGCCCGATGTGGGACTCGATCCCAGGACGCTGGGATCATGACCTGAGCCGAAGGCAGCCGCTTAACCAACTGAGCCACCCAGGCGTCCCAGAACAACATGTTTTAAAAATGCATTTATTGGTAGCAAACATTGGAACAGGACATCAATATTATAAATTCCCATTCAGAGTTAATAATTCTATCAGAGCTAAGATTAAATATACTTTTAATATACGAATGAATAAACTTTGCCAAAAGTACTATGATTATGAGTTTCCAAGCTTTCTGTTTTGTTACATTGACCTGTGTATCTGTTTTTCTGCCAGTACCATACTGTTTGATGACAACAGCTTTGTTATCTAGCTTGAAATTAGAGTGTGGTGACTCCAGGTAGCTTAGTCACTTGTTTGCTTGCATGCTTGTTTTCTTTCTTTCTTACTTCCTTTCTTATCAATGACATTATTTATTTATTTTTACATAGTTTACATTTGTATTCTAAATGTTTTTCTTTCACTTCTTTTTTATTATGATCATATAATGTGTTGTTTCAGGAGTACAGATGAGATATTTCTGTTTCACACACCACACAGTGCTCACCACAGCACATACCCTCCCCATGCCCATCACCCAGCCATCCCATTCCCTCACTTTCCTCTCCTTCAGAAACCCTCAGTCTATTTCCTGAGATTAAGTGTCTCTTTGCTTTGACTCCCTCTCTGATTTCATCTTGCTTCCTTTTTTTCCTCTTCCCCTATGATCCTCTGTCTTGTTATTTAAATTCCACATATCAGTGAGATCATATGAGAATTGTCCTTCTCTGATTGACTTATTTCACTTAGCATAATACCCTCTAGTTCCATCTATGTCATTGCAAATGGCAAGATTTCATTTTTTGATGGCTGCATAATATTCAATGCTGTATATATCCATATCCTCATCTGTTGGTAGCTGTCTGGGCTCCTTGCATACTTTGGCTCTTTTTTAAAGAAGATTTTATTTATTTATTTCACAGACAGAGATCACAGGTAGGAGGAGAGGCAGGCAGAGAGGAGAAAGCAGGCTCCCCGCTGAGCAGAGAGCCTGATGTGGGGCTCGATCCCAGGATCCTGGGACCATGACCTGAGCCGAAGGCAGAGGCTTTAACCCACTGAGCCACCCAGGCGCCCCATACTTTGGCTCTTGTGGGCATTGCTGCTATAGACATTGGGGTGCAGGTGACCCTTCAGATCACTACATTTGTATCTTTGGGGTAAATACCCAGCAGTGCAATTGCAGGGTTGTAGGGTAGCTCTATTTTCAACTTCTTGAGGAACCTCCACACTGTTTTCCAGGGCGGCTTCACCAGCTTGCATTCCCTCCAATAGTATAAAAGGGTTCCCCTTTCTCCACAACCTCACCAATACCTGTCTTTTCCTGACTTGTTCATTTTAGACATTCTGACTGGTGTAAGGTGGTATCTCATTATGGATTTGATTTGTATTTTCCTAATATTGAGGGATGTTGAGCACTTTTTAAAGTGTCTGTTGGCCATTTGGATTTCTTCTTTGGAGAAATGTCTGTTCATGTCACTGGCCTATCTCTTGATTGGAATATTTGTTCTGTGGGTGTTGAGTTTGGCAAGCTCTTTCTAGATTTTGGATGTGAGCCCTTTATCTGATATGTCATTTGAAAATATATTATCTCATCCTTTTTGTTGTCTTTTGGTTTTGTTGATTGTTTCCTTTGCTGTGTAAAAGCTTGCTATCTTGATGAAATCTTGACAGTTCATTTTCGCTTTTGCTTCCCTCACCTTTGGAGATATGTGTAGCAAGAAGTTGCTATGGTTGAGGTAAAAAAGATTGCTCCCTCTGTTCTCCTCAAGAATTTTGATGAATTCCTATCTCACATTGAGGTCTTTCATCTACTTGGAGTCTATTTTTTGTGTATGGTATAAGGAAATGGTCCAGTTTCATTATTCTGCATATGGCTGTCCTGTGTTCCCAACACCATTTATTGAAGACACTTTTTCCCCCCGTTGGATATTCTTTCCTGCTTTGAGGAAGATAACTTGACCCTAGAGTTGAGGGTCCATTTCTGGTGTCTCTATTCTGTTCCATTGATTTATGTGTCTGTTTTTGTTCCAGTACCATATTGTCTTGATATTACAGCTTTGTAATAGAGCTTGAAGTCTGCAATTGCATTGCCATCAGGGTTGGTTTTCTTTTTCAACAACCCTTTGGCTATTCGGGGTCTTTTCTACTTCCATACAAATTTGGGGATTATTTATTCCAGTTCTGTGAAAAATGTGGATGGTATTTTGACAGGGATTGCATTGAATCTTTGGATTGTTCTGGATAGCATAGACACTTTCACAATATTTGTTCTTCTAATCCATGACCATAGAATGTTTTTCCATTTCTTTCTGTCTTCCTCCATTTTGTTCATGAGTATGGTATCACCGGACCTGTGACCAAGCATTTCTGTCTCTGGTACACGACCCAGTTTGGAGTCCCCAGACTCAGCAGACTCCTGCAGCAGGATCAGGCACCACTCCTCCTGGGGAGGAAGGGGGATCTCCCCAGTTGTGCCACTTCTTGGGCCCCTTCTCAAAGAGCAGTGGCCAGACTGTGCTATGGATCACAGTTATGGCAACCTCCAGCTTAGAGATCACTCGTGGGCTCACTCTTTGCAGCCGGCTTCCATGCTCCAATCCCTGGGAGCTCTGCTGCCCTCAAGTGCTCCTGGTCTTCCTGGGAGCCCGAGGATCCTGAGACCACACTGTCCCATTGAAGGTTCCACCCCCTGCCCAGCCACTAGAGCGACATCCCTCACCAGAGCAGACTTCCCAAAGTTCTGATTTTGTGCTCTGCTGCCCCTAGCACTTGGCAGTAGCCAGCTGACAGAGGCTCCCTCCCACCAGGGTTTATCTTCCCACCTATTAACTTAGACTCACTTTTCCCTACTTCCTACCTTATGGAAAGTGGTCGCTTTTCTGTTTGTAGAGTTGCTGCTATTCTTTTCTTGGATCTATGCTTGAATTTGAAGGTGTTTAGAATGGTTTGAGAGCTCTCTAGCTGAATTGCTTGTGACAGATGAAATGAAGATGTCCTACTTCTCTGCCATCTTGGACTCTCTCTCTCTTCTTTCTCCAGCTTGCTTTGGGTATGGTGGACATGCTAAGATTATTAACTCTTCCAGTTGATGAGCATGGTGTATGCTTCCATTTATTTGTGTAATCCTCCAAATCTTTGACCCATACATTCACCCACCAACATGCACATATTTTTCCTTCCCTTTTCACCATGTGTTCAGTATACCAGGTCTTCCTCATTCTTGGTTACTTTTATTCCTAGTTTTTTTTTTCTTGATGCAATTCTCAATGGCCTTGCTTTCTTAATCTCTTTGTGAAAGTTGGTATATAGAAATACAAGTTGGGGGGGGCACCTGGGTGGCTCAGTGGGTTAAAGCCTCTGCCTTCAGCTTGGGTCATGATCCCAGGGTCCTGGGATCAAGCCCTGCATTGGGCTTTCAGCTCAGCAGGGAGCCTGATTCCCGCCACCCCTCTGCCTGCCTCTCTGCCTACTTGTGATCTCTGTCTGTCAAATAAATAAATAAATAAAAATTAAAAAAAAAAAAGAAATACAAGTTGGGACACTTGGGTGGCTCAGTTGGTTAAGTGTCTGCCTTCAGGTCAGGTCATGATCCTGGGATTCTAGGAATGAGTCGGGCATTGGGCTCCCTGCTCAGAAAGGAGTCTGCTTTTCCCCAACTCTCTGCTCCTCTCCCTGCTTATGCTCTCTCTCTGTGTCTCTCTCTGTGTCAATACATACATTCTTTAAAAAAAGAAATGCAACATGTCTCTGTATATTGACTTTTATCCTGCAGCTTTACTGAATTTATTTATTCTAATTTATTCAAATTTGTTTGTTTTTTAATATTTATTTTTAAAATTTCTTTTCAGTGTTCCAGAATTCATTCTTCATGCACTACACACAGTGTTCCATGCAATACATGCCCTCCATAATACCCACCAACAGGCTCACCCAACCTCCCTCCCCTCTCCCCTCCAAAACCCTCAGTTTGTTTCTCATAGTCCACAGTCTCTCATGGTTCATCTCCTCCTCCAGTTTCCCCCAGCTTACTTCTCCTCTCCATCTGTCCATGTCCTCCATGTTATTCTTTATGCTCCACAAATAAGTGAAACCATATGCTAGTTGAGTCTCTCTGCTTGACTTATTTCACTCAGCATAATCACTTCCAGTCCCATCCATGTTGATATAAAAGTTGGGCATTCATTCTTTCTGATGGAAGCATAATACTCTATAGTATATAGGGACCTTATCTTCTTTACCCATTTGTCCATTGAAGGGCATCTTGGTTCTTTCCACATTTTCATCAGTTTGGTGACTGTGGTCATTGCTGCTATGAACAGATGGCCCTTCTTTCCCTACATCTGTATCTTTGGGGTAAATACCCAATAGTGCAATTGCAGGGTCATAGGGGAGCTTTATTTTTACTTTCTTAAGGAATCTCCACATTGTTTTCCAAAGTGGCTGCACCAACTTGCATTACCACCAACAGTGTAAGAGGGTTCCCCTTTTGCCACATCCTCTCCAACACATGTTGTTTACTGTCTTGTTAATTTTGGCCATTCTAACTGGTATAAGGTGATATCTCAATGTGATTTTGATTTGAATCTCCCTGATGGCTAGTGATGATGAATATTTTTTCATGTGTCTGTTAGACGTTTGTATGTCTTCTTTGGAGAAGGGTCTGTTCATGTCTTCTGCCCATTTTTTTGACGTGAATATCTTTTTTATGTGTGTTGAGTTTGAAGCATTCTTTATAGATCTCGGATATCAGCCCTTTGTCTGTAGTGTCATTTGCGAATATCTTCTCCTCTTCCATGGGTTGCCTCTTTGTTTTGTTGACTGTTTTCTTTGCTGTGCAGAAGCTTTTGATTTTGATGAAGTCCAAAAGTTCATTTTTGCTTTTGTTTCCTTTGCCTTTGGAGACATATCTTGAAACAAGTTGCTGTGGTCAATGTCGAAGAGTTTACTGCCTATGTTCTCCTCCAGGATTCTGATGGATTCCTGCCTCATGTTGAGGTCTTTTATCCATTTCAAGTTTATCTTTGTGTATGGTGTAAGAGAATGGTCAAGTTTCATTCTTCTACACATAATGTCCAATTTTCCCAGGGATGCAGGGGTGGTTCAACATTCGCGAATCAACCAATGTGATAGAACAAATCAATAAGAAAAGAGAGAAGAACCACATGGTCCTCTCAATTGATGCAGGAAAAGCATTTGACAAGATATAGCATCCATTCCTGATTAAAATGCTTCAAAGTATAGGGACAGAGTGAACATTCCTCAACTTCATAAAATCTATCTATGAAAAACCCACAGCAAATATCATCCTCAATGGGGAAAAGCTGACAGCCTTCCCTTTGAGATCAGGAACAAGACAAGGATGTCCACTCTCGCTACTCTTGTTCAACATTGTATTAGAAGCCCTAGCAACAGAAATTAGACAACAAAGAGAAATAAAAGGTATTCAAATTGGCAATGAAGAAGTCAAACTCTGTCTTTTCACAGATGACATGATACTTTATATGGAAAACCCAGAAAACTCTACCCCCAAACTACTAGAACTCATACAGTAATTCAGTAAGGTGACAGGTTACAAAATCAATGTACAGAAATCAGTTGCTTACTTATGCACTAACAATGAAAATACAGAAAAGGAAATTAGAGAATCAACTCCATTTACTATAGAACCAAGAACTGTAAGATACCTGGCAATAAACCTAACCAAAGAGGGAAAGGATCTGTTCTCGAGGAACTACAGAACACTCATGAAAGAAATTGAAAAAGACACAAAAAGATGGAAGACCATTCCATGCTCATGGATTGGAAGAATAAATATTGTTAAAATGTCTATACTGCCTAGAGCAGTCTACACTTTCAATGCCATTCCGATAAAAATTCCACTGGTATTTTTCAATGAGTTGGAGCAAACAATCCTAAAATGGTAAGAGTAGGCATCTTTATCTTGTTCTTGCTGGTAGTGAGAAAGTTTTCAGCATTTCACCCTCAAGTATAATGTCAGCTGTGGGCTTTCCAAATAGGCCAATTGTCTTTCTCTGATAGATTTATTTTGCTGAGCATAATACCCTCCAGTGCCACTCTCCACATCCAGGTGGATGTGATGGTAAGTCTTCATCCTCTCTGATGGCTGAATAATATTCCATTGTAGATATGAACCACATCTACTTTATCCATTCATCTGTCCATGAACATCTGGGCTCTTTCCATAGTTTGGCTAGAGTGGATAATGCTGCAATCAACACTGGGGGGCAGGGGCCACTATTTTTCACTCAATCTGTAACTTCGGGGTAAATACCTAATAGTGTGATTGCTGGGTTGTAAGGTAGCTCTATTTTTAAATTTTTTAAGTTCTGGGCAGTCTGCAAGATGGATTCTATCTCAGGAGTTCAGACTCCCATTGTCCCCGCTTCTATGGCGTTCCCCCATTGGACACAATGGCTGTTCCATGGAGATTCCCCAGGGCAACACTGGACTAGCCAGTGTTTTTGGGGTGTGCCCCCATGCCATCTGATGTGGCTTAGGGGTCATGAGCAATTCTGAACCCAAGCAAAGTTTCGGCTGTGCTGCCTTACTTGTACCCAAATAGCAGTGCCTGAGTCAGGCCTTCATGGCAACAGCTAAACTGGCTTAGTGAGGAGCTTGCCCAGGACACTAGTCCCATGACACTGTGAGGGCACTCAGAGTCCACAGTGCAGTCAGGCATTGCGACAAGGGATTCTATATCAGGGTAGATGATGCAAGGTATCATTTCCCAGAAAACATGACAAAAAACATTTAAATGACAGAATAGTAAGTAGTTCAACATATTCTATATGATGGCAGTGATGGGAAAAGTGAAGGATGGGGTCAGGGAGGGGAATGGGAGTTCCAAGAAGCAGGCTGGAGTCGTCAGGGGTAGGGGGTGTCTTGAGGATGAAGGGACCAAGAGAGGGTCATCACAGGTTCCAACAGGACAGTATCAGGGTGTGCACTTGGCCTGACCCATGACCCCCAGGGCACTGGGGCCATTGTAGCTCCAGAGGATCTACAGAAATGCAAATTGGCCTAGGCAGAGCCTTCCTGGTATGTCTTCTTTGTTCCTGGGGGTGGCTCTTTCTCTGCTTCTGGAGGCTGTTGATTCTCCTTTGTTTTCCTCTGAGAGGCACTATTTGGTGTGGATTCAGTGCTGGTAGTTGACACAAATTCTTCCTGCAAGGAAGTGGAATAGAAGCTATCCTTGTTTCCTAAATAGACCTGAATAGTCATAGTCCTTTCCCAGGCCCCTGGGCCTTCACATGCTCTCCAAGTCCGAAATTTTACAAAACATCGTCTATTCTTTTTTTTTTTTTTAAAGATTTTATTTATTTATTTGATAGACAGAAATCACAAGTAGGCAGAGAGGCAGAGAGAGAGGAGGAAGCAGGCTGTCCGCAGAGCAGAGAGCCGGATGCGGGGCTCGATCCCACGACCCTGGGATCATGACCTGAGCCGAAGGCAGCGGCATTAACCCACTGAGCCACCCAGGTGCCCCAAAACATCGTCTATTCTTAACAGGTTAAAAGATTAGTTTGGTTGTTAAAAAATTCAACAAAGTCACACTTTTCATCACCTCTACTTTGATCTGTAAACATTGAATGAGCAAGGTTTGACAGGATGAAGAAAGAACGGGCTTTCAGCAATGTTTACTCACTGTTGCCACCATGTGGCCAATCTACCGACAGCAGGTTCTGGTTTACCAGATTCAAGGGAGAATAAGACCAAAGAAGGCTGGTCCCTGAATTCCTTAGCTCCCCAAAACCATCCTCTAATTTATGAGTAGTATTCTAAATCGAGTATCTCTTAACTAGATATTAGGGCTAGGGTGAGGGTCAGGCTATATACATTAACTAGGGACAGCTTTTTGTAGGTCAATATTACCTGCCTAAGGGGTTTTTAAAAACAAAAAGATACAAGGGGAGAGGATATAGTCACCAAAGCACTGAGCACATGACCTGTCCCCAGAAATAGGTCACTAAACATAATGATTGTTTCATCTTAGCTGAGGACCAGGAGCTGGTCCTATAGGTAGGTACTTGGCAGGTAGCATCAGTGGCCAGTTGGCCATCTCCCCTATACAGACACACCGAGCTCAGCACATCCTCTGCTCTGCTCAAGGGCAGCAAACAGACAGACCAGGTGCAGGTGGGACTCCCTCCTGTCAGGCATGCTTTGCTTTCGACCGGTAGAGAAGTGGGCCAGCTCACAGACACATGACATGTTCCTTGCTATCAGCCTTCCCTTCCTGTTACCCTGGTCCTGAACCTTTAGTTCCTGTGAGAACTTGGCTTTGCAGATTTCTGTGGACATTCTGACATGCAGATCTGTGTTGTCTTTGTTCCATGTCCTGGGATTGGAGATGAAGGCGGGAGAAGTCATTCTACTCTAAAAGCAGCCAGAAGAGATATCAAGAGTGTCCTGCCCCTGGCACCTCAGGTTTGAAAGCCATGGCCATCTACATACTTCATGTTCTACACAATCAGATTTAGGGACTAACAGATGCATGTGACACGAAAGTGCACTGAAAGAAATCTCGTTACCGAACTTTTGCCTTGCAGAAGACAGTTTAGGGACACCGCCCCTTGTCCACCCTGTCATTTCCGGTCTGGCCAAGGCCCAGTCACACTGACACGTGTAGCCACACAAGGGCGCAGCTGAGACACCCTCCTGGAGCATCCCTGGTTCCCCTGCCGCCCGCTCTGGCCAACCCTGCACACCCCCAGTCCTCCTGATTATCCCCCGTCATGGCACTAGTCACACAAGGCTGTCATTCAATGTCTCTCTGTCTCTCCTTTTTGCTTGGAGTAGATCTCTCTTACAGATGCCTGGCTGGGTGACAGATGGATGAATGGTTTTGGGATCTTTGGTCCTGGAACAGCAGGCATCCTTCAAAACACTGATGGGCAAGGGGAGTCCCTGTCCCTCTGTGTGCCTCCAGCCTCAGTGGAACCTTGTGTTCAGAACAAGGGACTTGGGAGTCCTCCCAAATGAAGTTTGTTCTATGAAGGTGGCTTCCTTCTGAGATCACTATGCAACCACATTGTGTGGCCATTCCTGTGGGACAGAAAGTGTGTTACTGTATTGTATTCTCCTTGCACACTGTGGCTACCCAGGAGGAAACACACACTCACCCTCACAAGTTCACACTTACACCTCCATTTCTGAGCATCACTACCATGGATATGACAGTGAATTCCCTTTGGGCTGCAGTCTTGTAGTTGTGCCATTCAAAGTGTCAATAGAGGAAGATGGAGATGGCGTTGTGGCTAAAAGGATGGAAGTCCTTGCCTCTGGGGATGAGGACATTAGATTTGACCCAGAAGGTGCTACGTTCTACTTAAAGAAGGGACATGATCCTAGGATCTTTGAGACCAGGGATTGGTACAGATTTTCTGGAAAGTCTTCTGTAAAGATTTCCTGTTCAGTGTTGCAGTCCATGTGGTGTCTTTGATAATGACTCCACTCTTGCATTGTGGCTTGAAAGCAGCCACAGACCATCCACAACTAATGTTCCAGACACTGGATTGAGAGAACATGGGGGGAGGTCTCATTTGGCCCATGGGTGGTAGTTTCCCACACCCTAGATCTGCAACATGATGGATGATGGGGGAGAGGGTTCTTCTTTTCCAGTGGCAGAGTGGGAAGACACTGGGGTCTATCCTGCCTGGCCCCGGCCCCTGCCTGTGAAAGGAAAAAAAAGATAGTGACACTGGCCAACAATGAAGGCCTCAGAAATTCCACCCCCCCCCCATTTCTCTGTAGGTCTCACACTTCCCCCAACACGTTTGTCTGTGGTTGAATTCCATGTAGGTATTGCTTGGCTGAGTCAGTCCCCATTGCTTGGCAGGTATATATTGCAGGCAGGTTTGTGGGGGGAAGGCTTAAATGGGTGATGGCTATTAGGGAGGGCACTTGTTGTGATGAACTCTGGGTGTTCTCTGAAGGTGAGGAATCATGAAATCTTATCCCTGAAGCAAAGGAATTAACACTGCATGGGAACGAATTGGAATTGAAGTCAATGAAGAAAAGAAGCGGACCCTGTTGTGCTTTATGAAAAGTGGGGTAAAAATGGAGTGATTTTCGCTTTCCTGTTCTGTAGATGATCATTTTGAAACACACTGTAGTAGGATATGCTAGTTTCTTTTTGTATAAGGAGTCCTCAGAAAGCTGCCATGAAAGATTCAGATCTCAGAGCATGTCCATGTTCCATTCATAGGTTCTTTACAGTTTGCCCAGGAACAAAGGTAAGTGGAGAGAAATGGGACAGAAGAGGAAAGGAGGTGTTAAGCATTCAGGAGGTAGCCTTTTCCTGTTCTCATGAAAGGCTTGGCCAATGTAATTTTGGAAGAAGGAGGGGGGAATCCCAGAGCTTGGTGGCAGACTGGAGTTCCAGGTCTGCCTAGAGCTGACAGGGGTCCCTGAGGTGAGCTGAGTGAAGGGCATGGCAGGCCCGATCTGCCAGTGCTGAGGCGGGTTCCTTGGGGTGCTGAGTTGAGGGCAGGTGAGGCAGCATGTCAGGCTGTGGGTTTGTAGCCAGGGGGCTGCAGAAGGTGGGGCTGTCCTCATGGGGGGCATGCAGGTTTCTCCAGCTCTGAAAGGTTCTGCACAGCTCCAAATGGCACAATTTCCATCTGGGTGGCAAGCGGACTCCTGGTGTGTGGCTCTGGGGTCCCAAATCTGTGGGGGCTTGGGGGACAGGCCCTGAGGATGGAAGCCTGAAAACCCAGTCTAGGGTTCAGGATAGGGTCTAGGGTCATGGCAGGGCCAATCTGCCAGCACTGAAAATGAAACCCCAGGGGGCCTGTGTGCTTGGCTTTTAGAATGCTTTCTCACAGGGTTCAGGCTGCGACCACTCAGGATCTCCAGCCAGCCCAGGCAGCTTCTCTGATGGCCTGCGTAGCCAAAAGCGAGTTCGCCAGGGGTTCCCGGGCAGATCTCATGAGCATTCTGCCCAAATTGATATTGATTTGGGTAGGAAGTTCCTTAGAATTGGCCAGCATTGTGCGGTGATTCAGGCTGCACTCGGGCCTGCCATTTAGACCACTTTCTCGCTATGTGTATGTTGCAACCAGCTGGGAAGTTGGGCCCCACCCACTCAACTCCCCTGAGGGCCACAGCTGAGGGGAGCTTTCTGGGGCCAGAGTTGAGGAAGTGGCTCAGGCCGAGCTTCTGGCTCCATGTTGGTGGCCCGGTGGGCACCGTAGGTGGGGGTGGCCTCCAGGGGGATGTTGGTTTCTCCCGCTCTGAGGGTTTTGTGCAGCTCCAAATGGCACGGTATCCTCCTGGGTGGCAGGTGGAGTCCTAGGTTGTGGCTCAGGGGTCCCCAATCTGGAGGGCTCTGGGGCCAGGCCTCTTGGGACAGACGCCTGACAACCCAACTTAGAATTAGGGTTAGGGGCCAGGGCCTTGGCAGGCCCAATCTGCCTGAGCTGAGTGGGATCCCTGGGGGCACAGTTGAGGCATCACAGGGCATCACAGGCACACCAGGCTCCGGGTTGGTGACCAGGGGGGGCCACAGTAATTTGGGGTTGCCTCAAGGAGACATGCAGGTTTCTCCTGGTCTGAGAGTTCTGCGTGGCTCCAAATGGCAGTTTCCATCTGGGTGGCAGGCAGACACCTGGGTTGTGGGTCTGGGGTCCACAATCTGGAGAGTTTGGGGGACAGGCCCCAGGGGACAGAAGCCTGAATACCTGATAGAGGGTTCCGTTGAGGTCCTAGGGGCATGTCAGGCCCAATATGCCAGCGCTGAGACGGACATTCCAGGGGGCAGAGTAGACAGAGTGTTTGGCGACGTGTGCGCATGGCTTTTAGAGTGCCTTCTCCCAGGGTTCGTGCGGCGACCACTCGAGACAATGGGCAAGGCACAGGAGGCACCCCTGAAGGTCCCGAGAGCCGGAAGCGAGTTTGCAGGGGTTTCCGGCTGATTCTCATGAGCTTTCTGCCCAAATCCATGTAGATTTGGGCAGAAAGCTCTTTAGAATTGGCCCACATTGGGCAGTGATTCGGGCCATGCACCCATGCCGTGCTGGGATGGCTTTCTTGCTGGGTGCATGTTGGGACTGTGTGGGACTGTGAGATGGACCCACGCGACTCCCTGATGGCCCCCTTGGAGGCGAGCTTCCTAGGGAAAGATTTGAGGAAGGAGGTGAGACTGATGCTCAAGCTCTGGGTTTTTGACCCAAAGTGGGTGCTGAGGAGAGGGTGACCTGAAGGGGCATACAGCTTTCTTCCCCTCTGTTTCCTGCATCTCCCAATGGCATGGTTTCCTCCTGGGTGACAGGTGGAGTACTGCGGTATGGCTCAGGGGTCCCCAGTCTGGCAGGCTTGGGATGGCCAGGCCTCTGGGGATGGAAGTTCAAAAATCCAACCTAGAGCAAGGGTTAGGGTCTAGGGACATGGCAGGCACCATCTGCCTGCACTGAGGTGGGAACGCCATGGGGCTGAGTGGAGGACAGGGGTCAGATGGGTCATCAGGCTGAGGGTTTTTAGCCAGGGGGCTGTCGATGGTGGCGGTGGTCTCAGGGGTGCATGCAGGTTTCTCCCACTCTGAGGGTCCTGGGGAGCTCCAAAAGGCACAGTTTCCCCTGAGGGGGCAGGCGGACTCCTGGGGTGTGGCTCAGGGGTCCCCAATCTGGAGGGTTTGGGGGCCAGGCCTCTGGGAACAGAAGGCTGGGAACCAAACACCGGGTTAGGGTTCTGGCCTAGGGGCCGAGCAGGGCTCACCTGCCACCACAGAAACAGGCCCCCCGGGGAGCTGAGTTGAGGGCGGGGTTGGCAAGAGTTCACAGGTGATCCGGGCCAGGCATGCACTTGGGGTTTAGAGCCCCTACTTGCAGGCATGGGGCCACGACCATGTGGAACCCTGGGCAGGGCTCGGGTGGCTACCCCAAAGACCCTGCCGCCAGAAGCGAGTTTGCTGGGGTTGTCAGCCAATTCTCACGAGCTTTCTGCTCAAATTGACATCAATTTGGGCCCTAAGCTCCTGAGAATTGGCTGGCGCTGGGCGGCAACTCGGGCTGCGCATGCACTGTGCTGGGAGTGGTTTCTTACTAGGTGTGTGTTGGGACTGTGCGGGACTGCGGGCCGGGCTCACACACCTCCCTGAGGGCCCCTGCGGAAGAAATCTCCCCAGGGGCAGATTTGAGGGAGGGGGTGCACATTAGCATCAGGCTCTGGCTTTTTTGGGCAGAAGGGGGCACTCAAAGGTGAGGGTGGCCTGAGGTGGGCATGTAGGTTTCTCTGGCTCTGAGTGTTTCCTGCAGCTCTGAAGGGCACGGTTTCCTCCTGGGTGGCAGGCGGAATCCTGCAGGATGGCTCAGGGGTCCCCAGTCTGGAAGGCTTGTGGGCCAGGCCTCTTGGGTTAGAAGCCTGAGAAATCAACCCAGGATTAGGGTCCGGGACTAGGGGCCTGGCAGGGCCCTCCTGCTGTCCTAACTGGGTTCCCTGGGAGGCTGAGTAGTGGGTGGGGTTGGCTGGAGTACAGAGGCTATCCAGGCCTCGTGTGCACCCAGGATTTAGAGGGCTTTCTCGCAGGCATAGGGCAGCGACTATGCGGACCCTCAGGCTGCCCTGATGGCTGCCCTGCTGGAAGCTAGTTTGCCCTAGGGGCCTGGCAGGACCCACCTGCTGCCACTCAAGCGGGCACCCCTGGGGGCTGCTTAAATGTTGGGTATGGCTAGCATTCGGAGGCGACCCGGGTTACATGGACATGCAGCATTTAGAGTGCTCTTTTGTAGGCATCGGCCCAACCACGTGGGACCCCAGGCTGGGCCCAGACCTCTGCCCCAAATGCCAAATTAACATCAATTTGGGTAAAAAGGTCGTGAGAATTGGCCGGCATTGGGCAGTGATTTGGGCCACATGCTGGACTGTGGTTGGAGCGTTTTATTGCCAGGTGTGTGTTTTGGCCATGGGAGACCGCAAGCCAGGCCCATGCTGCTCCCTGAGGGCCCCTGAAGAGGTGAGCTCCCGGGGGCAGAGCTGAGGTGGGGTGTCAGCCTGAGCCTAAGTTCTGGCTTTATTTGGCAGAAGGGGGCACCGAAGGTGAGGGTGGCCTGATGTGGGTATGCAGGTTTCTCCCACTCTGAGCATTTCCTGAAGATCCCAATGGCTTGGTGGCAGGCAGAGTCTTGCAGTATGCCTAAGGGGTCATCAGTCTGGAAGGCTTGAGGGCCAGGCCTCTGGGGACAGAAGCTTGAGAACCCTATGTAGGGTTAGGGTTTGGGCATAGAGGAGAGGCAGGCCCCACCTGCCGGTGCTGAATTGGGCTCCCCTGGGGGCTGATTACATGTTGGGTTTGGCCGGCATTCAGAGGCAACCCGGGCCGCGTGTACACCCGGCGTTTAGAGCGCTCTCTCACAGGCATGGGCCTGCGACTACGCGGGACCCCAGGCCAGGCAGAGGTGGCTGCCCTGAAAGCCCCAGCCACCAGAAGTGAGTTCACCAGGCTTTCCGGCCAATTCTCATGAGCTTTCTCCCCACTTTGACATAGATTTGGGCAGAAATCTCCTGAGAATTGGCTGGCATTGGGCGGTGATTTGAGCTGTGCACCTGCACTGTGCTTTGGGAATTCTCCTGGATAGAGGCATGCTGGTGGCTTCAAGGGGCAGAATCCTGGGCTGAATTTCTTGCCTGACACTGGGTGAGTCATGTTATCCCACAGGTTTTCCGTTTCCTCCTTAGGAAATTGCTGGCAGGTAATATTCTGCTTGAAGCAGAACCCACCTGCACTATTG
This sequence comes from Taxidea taxus jeffersonii, assembly GCA_003697995.1. Lineage (NCBI taxonomy): Eukaryota > Metazoa > Chordata > Mammalia > Carnivora > Mustelidae > Taxidea > Taxidea taxus. Next base: position 76,461 of record ML107734.1, on the reverse strand, counting down.
GTGGGCATGCAGGCTGTTGCAGCCACTCTGGAAAAGAGTATTGTGGTTCCTCCAAAAGGTAAAAACTGAATAACCCTAGGATCCAGCAATTGCACTCCTACGTATTTACCCAAAGGACACAAAAATGCGCATTCAATGGGGTACAAGTACCGTGATGATTATAGCAGCATTATCAACAATAGCAAAACTATGGAGGGAGTCCCAATGTCCATTCCCTGAAGAATGGAGAAAGAAAATGTGGGAGATCTATATCATCTATATCTATATCATCTGTATCTATATCTATATCTGTATCTACACACAATGGAATAGGACCCACTTTCAAAAAGAATGAAATCTTACCATCTGCAAGGATGTGGATGGATCTAGAGTGGATTAAGCTAAGCAGATTAGTAGGACAAGACCAATACCATATGACTTGACTCCTATGGAATTTTCAGAAAGAGAACAGAGGGACATAGTGAGGGGAGAGAGATAGGCCAATGAGGAAACAGACTCCACCTTAGAGCACAAACTGAGGGTTGCTAGAGGGCAGGTTTGTGGGGGGAAGGGTTAAATGGGTGATGGCTATTAGGGAGGGCACTTGTTGTGATGAACTCTGGGTGTTCTCTGCAGGTGAGGAATCATGAAATCCTATCCCTGAAGCAAAGGAATTAACACTGAAGAAAAGAAGAGGACCCTGTTATGCTTCATGAAGAGTGAGGTAAAAATGGAGTGATTTTCACTCTCTTATTCTGTAGATGATCATTTTCAAACACACTGTGGTAGGATATGCTAGTTTCTTTTTGTATAAGGAGTCCTCAGAAAGCTGCCATGAAAGATTCAGATCTCAGAGCATGCCCATGTTCCATTCATAGGTTTTTTGCAATTTGCCCAGGTACAAAGGTAAGTGGAGAGAAATGAGACAGAAGAGGAAAGGAGATGTTAAGCATTCAGGAGGTAGCCTTTTCCTGTTCTCATGAAAGACCTGGCAAGTGTAATTTTGGAAGAAAGAGGGGGTCCCAGAGCTTGGTGGCAGACTGGAGTTCCAGGTCTGCCTAGAGCTGACAGGGGTCCCTGAGGTGAGCTGAGTGAAGGGCATGGCAGGCCCGATCTGCCAGTGCTGAGGCGGGTTCCTTGGGGTGCTGAGTTGAGGGCAGGTGAGGCAGCATGTCAGGCTGTGGGTTTGTAGCCAGGGGGCTGCAGAAGGTGGGGCTGTCCTCAGGGAGGCATGCAGGTTTCTCCAGCTCTGAAAGGTTCTGCACAGCTCCAAATGGCACAATTTCCATCTGGATGGCAAGTGGACTCTTGGGGTGTGGCTCTGGGGTCCCAAATCTGTGGGGGCTTGGGGGACAGGCCTCTGGGGGTGGAACACTGATATCCCAAACTAGAGTTAGGGTTCGGGCCTCAGTGCATGGCCAATCCTATCTGCCAGTGCTGAGGCTAGATCACTGGGGGGTTGATTGGAGGGTGTGGTTCAGATGGGGTGTCGAATCCGGGTTTGTGGCTGAGGGGGCTGCTGAGTATGGGGGTGGCCTCAGGGGTACATGCAGGTTTCTCCCACTTTGAGTGTTCTCTGCAGCTCCAAAGGTCATAGTTTCCTCATGGGTGACAGGCAAAATCCTGGGTTGTGGCTCAGGGGTCCCCTATCAGAAGGCCTTGGGTCCTGGCCTCTGGGGACCAAAGCCTGAGAACCCAACCAGGCCATAGGGTTAGAGCCTAGGGGCATGATAGCTCATCTCCCAGGGCTGAGGTGGGCTCCATGGAAGACTGAGTAGAAGAAAGACTTGGTCGGCATTCGGAGGCAATCCTGAAGGATTCTCGGTTCCTGTAGCACACCCCCAGTTCTCCTGAGTGTCCCCTGTAGTGGCACGTGTCACACAAGGCTGTCATTTGTTGTCTTTTGATCTGTTATTTTTGCTTGGAATAGATCTCTCTCAGAGATACCTGACTGGGTGACAGGTGGATGAATGGTTTTGGGATTATTGTCCTGGAACAGCTGGTGTCTTTCAGAACCCTGATGGGCAGGAGGAGTCTCTGTCCCTCTGTGTGTCCCCAGCCTTGGTGGAACCTAGTGTCCAAGGCAAGGGATTTGGGAGTCCTTCCAGATGAAGTTTGTTCTATGAAAGTGGCTTCCTTCTGAGATCACTGTGCAACCACATTGCATGGCCATTCCTCTGGAACAGAAAGCATGCTACTGTATTGTATTCTCCTTGCACACTGTGGCCACCAAAAGGAAACACATGCTCACCCTCACAAGTTCACACTTATACCTCCGTTTCTGAGTATTACTACCGTGGAAACAACAATGAATTCCCGTTGGGCTGCAGACCTGTAGACGTGCCGTTCAAGGTGTTAATAGAGGAGGGTGGAGATGGTGTTGTGGCTCAAAGGATGGAAGCCCTTGAAGATATTAGAATTGACCCAGAAGGTGCTATGTTCAACTCAAAGAAGGAACATGATCCTAGGATCTTTGAGACCAGGAATTAGCTCAGACTTTTCTGGAAAGTCTTCTGTAAAGATTTTCTGTTAGGTGTTGCAGTCCATGTGGTGTCTCTGATAATGACTCTATCCTTGCATTGTGGCTTGAAAGCAGCCACAGACCATCTACAACTAATGTTCCAGACACACTTGATTGTGAGAATATGAGGGGATGTCCATTTGGCCCATGGGTGGTAGTTTCCCACACCCTGGGTCTGCAAGATGATGGATGATGGGGGAGAGGGCTCTTCTTTTCCAGTGGCAGGGTGGGAAGACACTGGGGTCTATCCTGCCTGGCCCCGGCCCCTGCCTGTGAAAGGAAAAAAAGATGATAGTGACATTGGACAGCAATGAAGGCCTCAGGAATCCCCCCCCCCGCCACCCCACCAATTCTCTTTTGACCTCAAGCTTCCCACAACACATTTGTCTGTGGTTGAATTCAACATAGGTATTGTTTGGCTGAGTCAGTCCCCACTACCTTGTGTGTATATCTTGTGGGTTATATACCACACTGATGGTCATCTTGTTCAGGCCAAGACCATGAGCACATTTCAGGTTCTCCTGAGTTAGCAGAGGATCTAGCATGTGTGGGCTTCAGGATGAGTCTGGTTGAGCCCACAGCAATGTTATGGAGCACCTGGCTTCCTGGGCCCTCTGTGGCACTGGCACAGGCCTGGTCTAGGCCACTTGTGCTGTCACTATGGAAAAGCCTAGCTTTTTCCATCTTCCTCTACCCTCTGTCAGCATGTGGGTTTCCCACCAACTGTGTCTTTGCAGAAAAATTCTGAGATGGTTTATGGCTTGGGACTCCATTGACATCCCGGAGTCTTGTTATAACCAGTGCCCGAGGTTTCTGTGGCCCTGACACGAACTTTATCCCCAGAATATGCCCTGTGATGAGTCCCATAAGAGTCTGGGAGTACAGGAAAGATCTTTGGGGACCTAGGCAGGATGGCCAGGGTGGTAACGGAGAGCTGTGGTCAGATAGGGCATCAGAATCTGGGTTTGTGGTCAGGGGGGCTACCGACATTGGTGGTGGCCTCAGGGAGGCATGCAGTTTCTCCCATTCTGAGTTTTCCTGCAGCTCCCAAGGGCCCAGTTTCCTCCTGGATGGCAAGTGGAGTCCTGCTGTATGGCTCAGGTGTCCCAATCTCAGAGCTTGAGGGCTAGTCCTCTAGGAATGGAAGCCTGAGGACCCAAACCAGGGTTAGGGTTCAGCTAAGCCCTACCAGCTGTTGCTGAGGTGGACTCCCTGGGTGCTGAGTAGAGGGTGGGTTTTACCAGCATTTGGAGGCGACAGAGACAACGTGAGCACATGGCGTTTAGAGTGCTTTATCCCAGGCTTCAGGTGATACACGCGGGACCCCAGGCCAGGCCCAGGCACTCCCTGGAAAGACCCCGCCATTGGAAGACAGTTCGGTAGGGCTTTCCAACCAATTCTCATGAGATTTCTGCCCAAATCCACATAGATCTGGGCAGAAATCTTGTGAGAATTGGCCAGCACTGGGTGGCTATTCAGGACACGTGCTTGCACCCTGCTGGGAGCACTTTCTCCCTAGGTTCACTTTGGGGGTGTGCGGGACATGGAGCCGGGCTCACATGGCTCCCTGGGGGCACCCGCAGGAGAAAGCTCCCTGAGGCAGATGTGAGGCAGGGGGGTGCATATTGGCTCCAGGGTTTTTTTTTTTTTTGCAAAAGTGGGCGCCGAAGGTGAGGGTGGCCTGAGATGGACATGCAGGTTTCTCCCACTCCGAGTGTTGCCCGAAGCTCACAAGGGCATGGTTTCCTTCTGGGTGGCAGGAAGAGTCATGCTGTATGGCTCAGAGGTCCCCAAACTGGAAGGCATGAGGGCCAGGCCTCTGGGGATGAAGCTTGTGAACCCAGCCCAGAGTTAGGGTTCAGACAGACCTGGGGAAAGTCAGGCCCTACCTGCCTGCCCAAGGAGGGCTATCCGGGGGGCTGAGTGGAGGGTGGGTGTGGAGTGCTTTCCAAGACCTAGGCTGTGTGTGTACATGGCTTTTAGAGTGCTTTCTCCCAGGCTTCCGACGATACCATGTGGGACCACAGGCCAGGCCAGGCAGATCCCCGGAAGGTCCCCGCCACCAGAGGCGAGTTCGCTGGGGCTTTCCAGCCAATTGTCATGAGCTTTCTGCCCAGATCGACATGGATTTGAACAGAAAGCTCGTGAGAATTGGCCAGCACCGGGCAGCGACTCAGGCCACACGCTTGCACCCTGCTGGGATGTTTTCTCTACAGGTTCATGTTGGGGGTGTGTGGGACTGTGAGTCAGGCCCTCCTAGCTCCTTGTGGGTCCCTGCAGAAACAAGCTCCCTGGCAGCAGATTTGAGGGAGGGGATGCGCATTAGTGTCAGGCTCCGGCCTTTTTCGCAGAAGGGGGCGCTGAAGGTGAGGGTGTCCTGAGGTGGGCATGCAGGTTTCTCCCGCTCTGAGTGTTTGCCCCAGCTGCCAAGGGCACAGTTTCCTCCTGGGTGGCAGGCAGAATCATGCCGTATGGCTCAGTGGTCCCCAATCTGGATGTTTTGAGGGTCAGGCCTCTGGGAATGGAAGCTTGTGAACCCAACCCCAGGTTAGAGTTCAGGTCTAGGGAAAGTCAGGCCCTACCTGCCTATGACGAGGTGGGCACTCTTGGGGTCTGAGTAGACGGCAGATGTGACTGCCATTAGAGAAGTCCCAAGCTGCGCATGTACATGACAGTTAGAGCACCTTCTCGCAGGCTTCATTCCATACCACGTGGGAGCCCGGGCTGGGCCCACGGGGCTCACCAGAAGGCTGCCGCCCCCGCAAAGAGTTCACAGTGGCTTTCTGGCCAACTCTCATGAGCTTCTGCCTTAATCAACATCAATTTGGGCAGAAAGCTCATGAGAATTGGCTGGCGCTGGGTGTCGATTGGGCTGAGCGCTTGTCCCGAGCTGGGAGCCCTTTTTCGCTAGGTTCATGTTGAGGGTGTGTGGGACTGTGAGTCAGACCCTCCTAGCTCCCTGTGGGTCCCTGCAGAAGAAAGCTCCCTGGAGGCAGATTTGAAGGAGGGGGCATGCATTAGCATCAGGCTCTGGGTTTTTTTCGCAGAAGGGGGCGCTGAAGGTGAGGGTGTCCTGAGGTGGGTATGCAGTTCTCTCCCACTCTGAGTGTTTCCCGAAGCTTCCAAGGGCATGGTTTCCTCCTGGGTGGCAGGAAGAGTCATGCCATATGGCTCAGGGGTCCCCAATCTGGAAGGCTGGAGGGCCAGGCCTCTGGGCGGAAGCTTGTGAGCCCAACCCATGGGTAGCGTTTGGGCCTGCGGAAAGTCAGGCACCTCCCTGTAATGAGGTGGGCTCTCTGGGGGACTGAGTAGAGACCGGTCTTGGCTGGCATTCCGAGAGGACCCAGGCTGTGCGTGCACACGGTGTTTAGAGCGCTTTCTCGCAGGCTTCACCATGCGGGATCCCGGGCTGGGCCCAGGAGGTTCCCAGGGAGGTCCCTGCCACCGGAAGTGAGTTCGCTGGGGCTTTCCGGCCAATTCTCACAAGCTTTCTGCCCCAATCCACATAGATTTGGGCAGAAAGCTTGTAAGAATTAGCCGGCGCTGTGGCGACTCAGGCCGCATGCTTGCACGCTGCTGGGAGTGTTTTCTTGTTAGGTTCACTTTCGGTGTGTGCAGGACTTGGAGCCAGAACCCCATGACTCCCTGTGGGTCCCTACAGAAGGAAGCTCCATGGGGGCAGATTTGAGGGAGGGGTGTGCATCAGCGTCAGGATCCAGCTCTTTTTGGCAGAAGGGGGCGCTGAAGGTGAGGGTGGCCTGAGGTGGGCATACAGGTTTCTCCCGCTCTGAGTGTTTCCCACAGCTGCCAAGGGCATGGATTGCTCCTGGGTGGCAGGCAGAGTTGTACCATTTGGCTCAGGGGTCCCCAATCTGGAAGGCTGGAGGGCCAGCCTCTGGGGACTGAAGCTTGTGAACACAATGCATGGGTAGGGTTCAGGTCTGGGGAAAGTCAGGCCCTGTCTGTGATGAAGAGAGTTCTCTGGGGGCCTGAGTAGAGAGTGGGTTTGGCTGCCATCCTGGGAAGACCCAGGTTGCGGTTGCACATGGCGTTTAGAGCGCTTTCTCGCAGGCTTCAGGTGATACCATGCGGACCCCGGGCTGGTCCAGGCGGTTCCCAGGAAGTCCTCCGCCACTGGAAGCCGGTTTGAGGGGGCTTTCCAGTCTATTCTCATGAGCTTTCTGCCCAAATCGATATCAATTTGGGCAGAAAGCTCATGAGAACTGGCCGGTGTTGGGCGGCCATTCGGACCGCACTGTCCCCCATGGCCTAGAGCGCTTTCTCACTTGGTGCATGTCGCAGCCATCCTGAAAATGCGCCAAGACGACCGACGCTGCCCCCTTGGGGAGCCCCGGCACAGGGGAGCTTTCCTGGAGCAGAGTTGAGGGAGGGGTTGTGGCCAGGCAGAGGTGGACTCATGGCATGTGACTCAGGGTTCCCCAGTTGGAGGGCTTGAGGGACAGGACCCTGGAAAAGGAAGACTGAAAAAACAAGTGAGAGTTAGGGCCAGGGCCTAGGGGCATGGCGGGCTCCAACTGCCAGTGCCAGGGAGGGTACCCCCAGGAGGCTGAGTAACAGGAGGCATTAGCCTCACATGCACCCGTGCTTTTTGGCAGGGTTTGAGCCAGGACAACTGGGGATCCCAGGCTAGGCCTAGGGAGAGGCCCTGGAGACATGCGTCATGGGAAGCGAGGTTGCTGGGGTTTTTCCAGCCAATTCTCAGGAGCGTTCTGCCCAAATCAATGTTGATTTGGGCAGAACGCTCCTGAGAATTGGCCAGCGTGGGGTGGCGATTCGGACTGCACTGTCACCGTGGACTAGAGTGATTTCTCCCCCGGTGCATGTTGCGGCCATCCGGAAAACGGGCCGAGACGATGCTGCTCACCCAAGGGCCCCTGCGCAGGGGAGCTTTCCTGGAGCAGAGTTGAGGGAGAGGTTGTGGCTGGGCGTCAGCCTCCAACTTTTCAGCCCTCTGTGGTGCCGAAGGTTGGGGATGGCCTCAGTGGGAGCATGAATGTTTCTCTCGCTCTGGGAGTTTTCCTAAACTCTGAAAGGCACAGTTCCTCCTGGGTGGCAGGTGGACTCATGGGGTGTGACTCAGGGCTCCCCAATAAGAGGGTTCCAGGTACAAGGCTGTGGGGAAGACAACTGAAATCCCAACTGAGGATTAGGTATAGGGCTTTGGGGCATAGCGGGCCTGATCTGCCAGCCCTGAGGTGGGGTCCCCTCAGGGCTGAGTTGAGGGCATTTGTCCAGCACTGCGGCAGAATCTGGCTTTATGGCCGGGGGCCAGTTGGTGTTGCTTTAGGGGGACATGCATGTTTCTCCTGCTCTGGTTTTGTGCAGCCCCGATGGGCACAGTTTCCTCTTCGGTGGCAGCCAGAATCCTGGAGTTTGGCTCAGGTTTCCCCAATATGGAGGGCTTGAGGGCTAGTTCTCTGGGGAAGGAAACCTGAATAGCCATCTTAGGGTTAGAGTTAGGGCCTAGGGGCATGGCAGATCCAATCTGCAGGTACTGAGGCAGGTTCCCTGGTTGGCTGAGTCGAGAATGGGGTTCAAGCAGCACATTAGGCTCTGGGTTTCTTTGCCATGTGCGTTTCGGTGTCATGTCATCTGTGGTGATTGTGGTCTCAGGAATGCCTGTGGGTCTCTCACGGTACGAGGTTTCTGGGCCACGCCAAATGGAAGGGTTTCCTCCTGGATGGCTGGCAGAGTCCTTAGGTGTGGCTCAGGGGTTCCCAGTCTGGAGGAGTTTTTGGCCAGTTCTCTTGTCACAGAAGCCTGAAAACACAAACTACTGTTAGGATTAGGGCCTAGGACATTACAGGCCTGATCTGCCAGCGCTGAGGCATGCTCCCCTCAGGTCTGAATTGAAGGCATTCATCCAGCACTGAGGCAGTATCCGGCTTTATGGGTGGCAGGCCGCTGATGGTCGGGGTTGCTTTACGGGGTCATGCAGGTTTCTCCCCCTCTGAGGGTTCGGCGCAGCTCCAAATGGCTCAGGTTCCTACCACGTGGTGGGTGGAGTCCTCTGGTATAGCTCATGGGTTCTTATTCCACGGGGCCTGGTGGCCAGGCCCCTCAGAATGGAAGCCTGAGAACCCCAACTAGGGTTATAGATAGGGCCTAGGGCATGGCACAACTGATCTGCTGGCACTGAGAAGGGCTCCCCTCAGGGCTGAGTCGAGGACATGCTTCCCCCAGTGCAGCGGAGTCTGGCTTTATGGCTAGGGGGCATATTATAGGGGCATGTAGGTTTCTCCCCCTCTGGCGGTTCAGCACAGCTCCAAACTGCAAGGTTTCCTCCTGTGTTGTGGATGGAGTTGTGGGTTGTCACTCAGGGTTCCTTAATCTCAGGGACTTGAGGGCCAGGCCTCTTTGGATAGAAGCCTGAAAACCCAAACTAGGGTTAGAGTTAGAGCCTAGGGGCATGGCAGGCCTGATCTCCCAGTGCTGAGGAGGGCTCCCTGATGGCTGAGTTGAGGGCGGGCGTCAGGCGGCAGGTCAGAGTCTTGGAGGTTTGGGTCTGCGGGGGCGCAGATGCTGGGGTTGCCCTCCGGGGGTATGCATGTTTCTCCCACTCTGAGGTTTCTGTGCAGCTCCAAATGGCACCATTTCACCCTAGGTGGCCGGTGGAGTGCGTGAGTCTCAGGCATCCCCAATCTGGTGGGCTTGGGAGCCTGCCCTCTGGGCACGGAAGCCTGTACACCCCACCTAGGGTTAGGATTAGGGCCTAAGGGCATGGCAGGCCCGATCTGCTGGTGCTGAAGTGGGACCCCCTCAGGGCTGAAATGAGGGCATGCGTCTGGCGGTGTGGCGGAATCTGGCTCAATGGCCAGGGGCCGCTGATGATGGGGTTGGCTTTAGGAGGGCATGCAGTTTTCTCCCCCTCTGTGGGTTCAGTGGGGCTCCAGACAGCACGGTTTCCTATCACATGGCTGGCAGAGTCTTGGAGTGTCACTCAGGGGTCCTTTATCCCGGTGCCTTGGGAGCCAGGCCCCTCGGAATGGAAGCCTGAAAACACAGACTAGGGTTAGGGTTAGGGCCTCAGGGCATTACAGGCCCAATCTGCCGGCGCTGAGGCGGGCTCCCCTCAGGGATGAGTTGAGGGCATTTGTCCGGCACTGCAGCAGAATCTGGCTTTATGGTTGGCAGGCCGCTGATGGTTGGGGTGGCTTTACCGGGAAGCAGTTTTCTCCCCATCTGAGGGTTCAGCGCAGCTCCAAACAGTACGGTTTCCTACCGCGTGGCTGGCAAAGTCCTGGAGTGTCACTCAGGGGTCCTGTATCTGGGGGGCTTGGGAGCCAGGCCCCTCAGAATGGAAGCCTGAAAACCCAAACTAGGGTTAGAGTTAGGGCCTAGGGACATTACAGGCCCAATCTGCCGGTGCTGAGGCAGGCTCCCCTCAAGGCTGAGTGGAGGGCATTCATCCAGCACTGAGGTGGTATCCGGCTTTATGACCAGGGGCCGCTGATGGTTGGGGTGGCTTTAGGGGGGCGTGAAGTTTTCTCCTGCTCTGAGGGTTTTGTGCAGCCCTGCTGGGCATGGTTTCCTCCTGGGTGGCAGCCAGAGTCCTGGGGTGTGGCTAAGGTGTCCCCAATATGGAGGGCTTGGGGGCTAGTTCTATGGGGACAGAAGCCTGAAAAGGCAACTTAGGGTTAGGGTTAGTGCCTAGGGGCATGGCAGATTCAATCTGCTGGTGCTGAGGCAGGTTCCTTGTAGGGCTGAGTCAAGAATGGGGGTCAGGCAACACATCAGGCTCTGGACTTCATTGTCGTGTGGGCTGTCTGCAGTGAAGGTGGCCTCAGGAATGCATGCAGTTCTCTTGCGGTATGAGGGTTCTGGGCAGCTCCAAATGGAAGGATTTCCTCCTGGATGGCAGGTGGAGTCCTTAGTTGTGGCTCAGGGGTTCCCAATCTGGAGGGCTTGTAGGCCAGGTCTCTGGGCACAGAAGCCTGAAAACACAAACTAGGGTTTGGGTTAGGGCTTAAGGGTATCCAGGCCCGATCTGCCAGCTCTGAGGCAAGAACCCTGGGGGTCGAGTTGAGCACTGGGGTCAGGAAGCATGTCAGGCCGTGAGTTTGTGACAGCAAAGGGGGGGGCGTTGTGGTTGGGTGTATCCTCAGGGAGGCATTGGGGTTGTTCCATACCTAGGGTTCTGCATAGCTTCGCATGGCACGGTTTCCTTTTGGGTGGCAGGTGGACTACTGGGATGTGGCCCAGACATCCCCAATCTGGAGGGACAGTGCCAGTGTGGCTTTAGACCTGTGGAGGATTTGGAAGCTGCATGAGGAGTCTGTGGAAGGCCTGGCAGTGCCGATTCATTCCACTGGACGGGAGGTGAGCCGTGGTGGGAGAGAGCATGGTAGGGGTGGCAATGCTGCTCGCCACCCCTGGAGGCAGTGGTGAGCTGCCGTGGGAAACACATCAGAAGAGGAGTCTGTGCAGCCTGCTGGCTCTGAGGGCAGTGATGGGGTGCTGGGTGAGAGACCCTGAAAGGTGAAGCACTGTAGCTCGTTTTTACAGGATGGAGTGTTGAGCTGAAGACTCTCTTTCCCCAGGCTCAAGAGTGGTGGTAACAACCTCTGGAGCCAGGCCCCCACTCAGCACTGTGCCCCGTTGCCCTAGGTTTGATGGGAATGTGCTGTCAGGATGGTTCAGGAGGGTCCTCCCAGTGGGGGTTTGGAGCCAGGGGGAACCAAACCCGACACACAGTTCCTTTGGAACTGAGGAGTTGAGTGTTTGTTTGGAATAGTCTATTTGCTTCTCCAAAAAGGACAAGGGCATTGGCTGGCTTTAAAAGGAAGTGAATGACCACTTAAGAAACAAGCATGTGTCTCTCCTTCTCTGAGGAATCGGAGCAGGCTTAGGTGGGAGGTGCCTGCTTATCCCCCCCTGACAACCCTCCTACACTCTGGCTCCACAAGACCTGAAGTTTGGAAATCAGCGTTTGAGTCAGTCATGCAGCTTGTCCCAGGACATCAGCATTCAGAGAAAACAGCAGGCCCGTGGGGCACAATGGCACATCCATGCCAGCATGGGAGGTCAAACTTCTCTTTCACCCCAAACATCCTGGTTTTCTCTTGTCTCCAGTGGAGCCCAAAAGTCAGCGATGTAGAGTGGGTGCTAGAGTTCCCGAGTTTCCTTGCAAGGAGTACCTGGCTTCCTGCAAGGAAACTCGGGAACTCTAGCACCCACTCTACATCGCACCGAGTCGACGTGGCCCACCTGGGAGCCCCGGTGCAGGGGGAATTACTCAGAGCAGAGCTGAGGCAGGGGTTGCGGCCGGGCCTCCGCTTCTGACTTTTTAAGCCACAGTGGCGTGGATGGTCAGGGATGGCCAGGGATGGCCTGAATAGGGACATGAAGGTTTCTCTTGCTCCGAGGCTTTTCCACAGCTCGGAAAGGCACCCTTTCTGCTGGCTGGCAGGTGGACTCTTGGGGCTGGACAAAGGATTTCCCAATTGGAGGGCCCAAGGGATAGGACCCTGGAAACAGAATGCTGAAAATGCAGGCGAGGGTCAGGGCCCATGCCTAGGGGCTGGGCAGTCTCCATCTGCCAGTGCCAGAGAGGGGAACCCCGGAGGCTGAGGTGCAGGAGGCTTTGGCCTCACCTGCACCTGACTCACAGAAAGCTTTCTGGCATGGTTCGAGCCGCGAAAACTTGGGATCCCGGACCAGAAACAGGTAGCGGGCCTGAAGACATACGGCACAGGAACAGAGTTCGCCGGGGGTATTCTGGCCAATTCTCACGAGCGTGCTGCCCAAATCGGTATCGATTTGGGCAGCACGCTCGTGAGAATTGGACGGTGTCGGGCAGTCCTATGTACTGCCCTGTCCCTCGTGGCCCAGAGCCCTTTCTTTCTCGGGGCATGACGCGGCCACCCTGAACACGCACTGAGAGGACTCTGCCCACCGGGGGGCCCCAGCGAAGGGGAGATTACCCGGAGTAGAGTTGAGGCAGGGGTTGTGGCCTGGCCTCTGCTTCAGACTTTTAGGCCGCAGTGGTGCTGATGGTTGGGGATGGCCTGAGTAGGGGCAGGAAGTTTCTCTCGCCCCGAGTCTTTTCCCCAGCTCAGAAAGGCACACTTTCTGCCTGGTTGACAGGTGGACTCATGGGGCAGGACACAGGGTTTCCCAATTGGAGGGCCCGAGGGACAGGACTCTGGAAACGGAAGGCTGAAAAAGCAGGCGAGAGTCAGGGCCCGGGCCTAGTGACCTGACAGGCCCCATATGCCAGCGCCAGAGAGGGGACCCTGGCAGCTGAGATGCAGGGGGCTTTGGGCTCGCCTGCTCCTGACTCACAGAAAGCTTTCTGGCAGGGTTCGGGCCTCGCATTCTTGGGATCCCGGACCAGGCCTCTGGAACGGCCCTGTAGTCATGCGGCACAGGAAGAGTTCGCCAGGGGTATTCTGGCCAACTCCCAAGCGTTCTGCCCAAATCAATACCGATTTGGGCAGAACGCTTGGGAGAATTGACCAGTGTTGGGCAGACCTACGGAGTGCTCCGTCCATCGTGGCCCAGGGCCCTTTATCCCTTGGGCCATGACACGGCACCCAGAAAACATGCAGTGACGCGCCCCTCCCCCCGGGGGGCCCCGCAGCAGGGGAGATTACCCAGAGTAGAGTTGAGGCATGGATTGTGGCCTGGCCTCCGCTTCTGAATTTTCAGTATGTCGTGTCACCGATGGTTGGGGATGGCCTGAGTAGGGGCATGAAGTTTCTCTCCCTCCAAGGATTTTCCACAGCTCTGAAAGGAACCCTTTCTGCCTAGTTGGCAGAAGGACTATTGTGGTGGCACGCAGCATTCCCCATTTGGAGGGACCGATGGACAGGACCCTGGAAACGGAATGCAGAAAAAGCAGGCAAGGGTCAGGGCCCAGGCCTAGGGGCAGGGCAGGCTCCATCTGCCTGTGCCAGAAATAGGGACCCTAGAGGCTGAGGTGTAGGAGGCTTTGAGCACACCTGCGTCTGACTCACGGAAAGCTTTCTGGCAGGGTTCGAGCCTCGAAAACTCGGGATCCCGGACTAGGCATGGGGGCGGCCCTGCAGACCTGCGGTGCAGAAACAGTTTTCTCTGGGGGTATTCTGGCCTATTCTCAGAGTGTAGGGCCCAAATCGGTATTGATTTGGGCGGAACGCTCGTGAGAATTGTCCGTGCTGGGCAGCCCTGTGGATCGCCCTGACCCTCCTTGCCCCAGGCCCTTTATCTCTCCGGGCATGACACGGCACCTGGAATATGGGCCGAGATGACGCGGCCCACCCGGTGGTCCCGGCGCAGGGGAGATTACATGGAGCAGAGTTGATGCAGGGATTGTGGCCAGGACTCTGCTTCCGACTGTTCAGGCCACAGTGGCGCCAATGGATGGGGATGGCCTGAGTAGGGGCAGCAAGGTTTCTCTCACTCCGAGGCTTTTCCGCAGCTTGGAAAGGCACCCTTTCTAGCTGGTTGGCAGATGGACTTTTGGCGCGGGAAGCAGGGTTCCCCAATTGGAGGGCCTGAGGGACAGGAACCTGGAAACGGAAGGCTGAAGGAGCAGGCAAGGGTCAGTGCCTGGGCCTAGGGGCCGGGTAGGCCCCATCTGCCCCCGCCAGAAAGGGAACCCTGGAGGCTGAGGTGTAGGAGGCTTTGACCTAACTTGCGCCTGAATCAGGGAAAGCTTTCGTGCAGAGATCGAGCTGCGATAAGTCAGATCCCAAACCCGGCCCAGGGTGGGGGGCCCTGCAGATATGTGGGGCAGGAACACATATGTGTGGGGCAGGGGGTATTCCGGCCAATTCTCACGAGCGTTCTGCCCAAATCAATTCTGTTTGGGCAGCCAGGGTCCTTTCTCGCTCGGGGCATGACGCGGCCACCCTGAAAACGCGCTGTGACTATGTGGCCCACCCATGGGCCTCGGCCCAGGGGAGATTACCCAGAGGAGAGTTGAGGCAGGGTTTGTGGCTGGGCCTCTGCTTCCGACTTTTCAGGCCACTGTGGTGCTGATATTTGGGGATAGCCTAAGTAGGGGCACGAAGGTTTCTCTCTCTCCGAGCCTTTTCTGCAGCTCGGAAAGGCACCCTTTCTGCCTGGTTTGCAGGTGGACTCCTGGGGCGGGACACAGCGTTCCCTAGTTGGAGGGAGCGGACCCTGGAAACGGAAGGCTGAAAAGCAGGTGAGAGTCAGGGCCCGGGCCTTGGTGTAGAGCAGGCCCCTTCTTCCAGCGTCAGAGAGGGGAGTCCGGAGGCTGAGGTGCAGGAAGCTTTGACCTCGCATGCACCTGACTCTCGGAATACTTTCTGGCCCGGTTTGAGCCTCGAAAACTCGGGATCCCGGGCCAGGCCCAAGGGGCAGCCCTGTAGACATGCGGTGCAGGAACAGAATTCACCGGGGGTATTCTGGCCAATTCTCATGAGCGTTCTGCCCAAATCGGTATGATTTAGGAGAATGCTCATGAGAATTGGCCAGCGTTTGGTAGCCTAATGAAACGCCATGTCCCTCATGGTCCAGGGACCTTTCTCGCTCGAGGCATGATGTGACCACCCGGAAAAAGCGCCAGGACAATGGGGGCCACCCGAAGGCCCCGGCGCAGGGGATATTACCGGGAGCAAAGTTGAGGCAAGGATTGTGCCTGGGCCTCCGTTTCCGACTTTTCAGGCCGCAGTGGCGCCGGTGTTGGGGATGGCCTGAGTAGGGGCACGAAAGTTTTTCTCGCTCCAAGGCTTTTCCGTAGCTTGGATAGCCACCATTTCTGCCAGAGTGGCATGTGGACGTGTGACGTGGGATGAAGTGTTCCTCAATTAGAGGGCTCGAGGGACAGGACCCTGGAAACGGAAGGCTGAAAAAGTAGGAGAGGGTTAGGGCCCGGGCCTTGGGGCCGGGGATGTCCCATCGGCCAGCCGCAGGTAGGGGACCTCTGGAGGATGAGGAGCAGGAGGCGTTGGCCTTGCCTGTGACTGACTCACAGAGGGATTTCTGGCAGGGTTTGAGGCGCAAAAACTCAGGATCCCAGGCCAGGCCCAGGGGGCAGCCCTGCAGAAATGCTGCACAGGAAAAGTGTTCGCTTGGGATATTCTGGCCAATTATCACTTGCATTCTGCCCAAATTGGTATCGAACTGGTATTGAACTCTCGGAGAATTGGCTAGCGTTGGGCTGCCCTGTGGACCGCCCTGTCCCTCCTGGCCCAGGGCCCTTTCTCGCTCGGGGCACGACGTGGCCACCCGGAACATGCACTGAGACGACGTGGCCCACCCAGGGGCCCCGGTGCAGCAGAGAATCCCTGGAGCAGAGTTGAGGCAGGATTTGTGGCCGGGCCTCTGCTTCCGACTACTCAGGCCACAGTGGTGTGCCAATGTTTAGGGATGGCCTGAGTGGGGACACGAAGGTTTCTTTTGCTCCGATGCTTTTCCGCAGCTCGGAAAGTCATCCTTTCTGCCTGCTTTGCAGGTGGACTCCCGGGGCGGGACGCAGCGTTCCCCAATTGGAGGGCCCGAGGGACAGGACCTTGGAAACGGAAGGCTGAAAAAGCTGGCATGGTCAGGATCCCAGCCTAGGGTCGGGCAGGCCCCATCTGCCAGCGCCAGAGAGGGGAAATCTGGAGGCTGAGGCGCAGAAGGCTTTGACCTCGCATGCGCCTGACTCACGGAATACTTTCTGGCATGATTTGAGCTGCAAAAACTCGGGATCCCAGACTAGGCTCAGGGGGTGGCCCTGCGCAGGAACAGAGTTCGCCAGGGGTATTCCGGCCAATTCTCATGAGCGTTCTGCCCAAATAGGTATCGATTCAGGCAGAAGGCTCGTGAGAGTTGGCCGGCATTGCGCAGCCCTACGGAACGTCATGTCCCTCATGGTAGGGCCCTTTCTCACTTGGGGAATGACGTGGCCACCCAGAAAATGCGCCGAGATGACGTGGCCTACCCGGGGGGCATCGGGGCAGGGACATTACCTGAGTTGAGGCAGGTGTTGTGGCTGGGCCCCACTACTGACTTTTCAGGCTGCAGTGGCGTCGATGTTTGGGGATTGCCTAAGTAGGGGCACGAAGGTTTCTCTCACTCCGAGGCTTTTCCGCAGATCAGAAAGCCACCGTTTCTGCCAGGGTGGCATGTGGACTCATGACGCGGGATGCAGTGTTCCCCAATTGGAGGGCTCGAGAGACAGGACCCTGGAACGGAAGGCTGAAATAGTAGGAGAGGGTCAGGGCCCGGGCCTAGGGCCGGGCAGGTCCCATCGGCCAACCGCAGGTAGGGGACCCCCGGAGGCTGAGGAGCAGGTGTTGTTGGCCTCGCCTGCGACTGACTCACGGAGGGCTTTATGGCAGGGTTTGAGACACATAACCTCGGGATCCCGGGCCAGGCCCAGTGGGTGGCCATGCAGACATGAGACGCAGTAACAGAGTTTGCCGGAGGTATTCCGGCCAATACTCAGGAGCGTTCTGCCCAAATCGGTATCAATTTGGGAAGAAAGCTCATGAGAACTGGCCACTGTTGGGCAGCCCTGTGGACCACCCTGTATGTCCTGGCCCAGGGCCCTTTCTTGCTCGGGCAAGGATGCGGCCATCCGGGAAACGCACCGAATTGATGGGGCCCACCCAGGGGCCCCGGCGCAAAGGACATTACCCAGAGCAGAGTTGAGGCAGGGGTTGTGGCCGGGCCTCCGCTTCCAACTTTTCCGTCCGCTGTGCCGCCAATGGTTGGTGATGGCCTGGGTAGGGGCACGAAGGTTTCTCTCGCTCCGAGGCTCTTTTGCAGCTCAGAAAGGCACCCTTTCTGCCTGGATTGCAGGTGGACTCTTGGGGCGGGACGCAGGGTTCCCCAGTTGGAGGGCACGATGGATAGGACCCTGGAAGCAGAAGGCTGAAAAAGCAGGTGAGGTCAGGGCCCGGGCCTAGGAGTCGGGTAAGCCCCATCTGCCAGCGCCAGTGAGGGGAACCTTGGAGGCTGAGGTGCAGGAGGCTTTGCCCTCGCCTGGGCCTGGTTTGGAATATTCTCTGGCACGGTTTGTGCTGCAAAATATCGAAATGAAGGTTTTTCTTGTTCTGAGGCTTTTTCCCAGCTCGGAAACCCGCTGTTTCTGCCAGGGTGGTATGTGGACTCCTGATGCCGGAAGCAGTGTTCTCCATTGGAAGACTCGAGGGACAGGACCCTGGAAACGGAAGGCTGTAAAAGTAGGAAAGGGTCAGGGCATGGGCCTAGGGTCTGGGCAGGTCTCATCGGCCAGGCGCATGTAGGGGACCCCCAGAGGCTGAGGAGGAGTCGTTGGCCTCGTCCGTGACTGACTCACGGACGGCTTTCAGGCAGGGTTCAAGACGCAAAAATTTGGGATCCCGGGCCAGGTCTGGGGGGCAGCAATGCAGACATGTGGCACAGGAAAAGAGTTCGCCGGGGGTATTCTGACCAATTCTCATGAGCGTTCTGCCCAAATCGGTCTCAATTTGGGCAGAACGCTCGTGAGAATTGGCTGGCGTTGGGTAGCCCTTTGGAATGCCCTGTCCCTCCTTTCCAGGCCCTTTCTCAACTGGGGCATGACGCGGTCACTCAGAAAATGCGCCGAGACGACGCGGCCCATCCGGGGGCCCTGGTGCAGGGGACATTACCCAGAGCAGAGTGAGGCAGGGGTTGTGGCCGGGGCCTCCACTACCGACTTTTCAGGCCACAGTGGCGCTGATGTTTGCGGATGGCCTTTTTAGGGGCACGAAGTTTTTTCTCGCTCAGAGGTTTTTCCACAGATCGGAAAGCCACCATTTCTGCCAGGGTGGCATGGAGACTCGGGAGGCAGGATGCAGTGTTCCCCTATTGGAGGGCTCGAGGGACAGGACCCTTGAAATGGATGGCTGAAAAAGTAGGAGAGGGTCAGGTCCCAGGACCAGGGGCCAGTCAGCACCCTTTGGCCAGCCGCAGGTAGGGGACCCCCAGAGGCTGAAGAGCAGTTGGCCTCACCTGGGACTGATTCATAAAGGGCTCTCGGGCAGGGTTTGAGATGCAAAAACTCGGTACCCAGCAAGGCCCAGGGTGCAGCACTGCAGACATGCGGAGCAGGAAATGAGTTAGCTGTGGGTATTCCGGCCAATTCTCATGAAGGTTGTGCTGAAATTGTATTGATTTGGGCAGAACGTTCATGAGAATTGGCTGGGGTTGGGCAGCCCTGCAGACCGCCCTGTCCCTCCTGGCCCAGGGCCCTTTCTCGCTCGGGGCATGACGTGCCCATTTAGAAAATGTGCCGAAAGGATGTGGCCCACCAGGGGGACCCGGTGCAGGAGAGATTACCAGAGCAGAGTTGAGGCAGGGCTTGTGACCGGGCGTACGATTTCTACTTTTCAGGCCGCAGTGGCGCCGATGGTTGGGAATGGCCTGAGTAGGGGCACAAAGGTTTCTCTCCCTCTAAGACTTTTCTGCGTCTCGGAAAGCCACTGTTTCTGCCAGGGTGGCATGTGGACTCATGACGTGGGATGCAGTGTTCCCCAACTGGAGGGCTTGAGGGACAGGACCCTTGAAATGGATGGCTGAAAAAGTAGGAGAGGGTCAGGTCCCAGGACCAGGGGCCTGTCAGCACCCATCGGCCAGCCGCAGGTGGGGGACCCCCGGAGGCTGAGGAGAAGGAGGCATTGGCCTCGCCTGGGACTGACTCACGGAGGGCTTTCTGGCAGGGTTCGAGACGCAAAAACTCGGGATCCTGTAGACATGTGGTGTAGGAAAAGAGTTTGCCAGGGGTATTCCGGGCAATTCTCACGAGTGTTTTGCCTAAATCAGTATCAATCTGGGCAGAATGCTCATGAGAATTGGCATGGGTTGGGCAGCCCTGCGGACCGCCCTGTCCCTCCTGATCCAGGGCCCTTTCTCTCACAGGGCATGACGCAGCCACCTGGAAATCGTGTCAGACAACACGGCCCACCTGGAGGCACCGGCACAGGGGACATTACCTGGAGCAGAGTTGAGGCACGGTTTTTGGCCCGACCTCTGCTTCTGAATTTTCAGGCTACAGGGCGCCGATAGTTGGGGATGGCCTGAGTAGGGGCACGAAGGTTTTTCTCACTCTGAGGATTTTCTGCAGCTTGGAAAGCCACGGTTTCTGCCAGGGTGGCATGTGGACTCGTGACGTGGGATGCAGTGTTCCCCAACTGGAGGGCTGGAGGGACAGGACCCTGGAACGGAAGGCTGAAATAGTAGGAGAGGGTCAGGTCCCAAGCCTAGGGGCGGGTCAGGTCCCTTCAGCCAGCCGCAGGTAGGGGACCAACAGAGCCTGAGGGGGAGGAGGCGTTGGCCTCGCCTGTGACTGACTCACAGAGGGCTTTCTGACAGGGTTGGAGACACAAAAACTCGGGATGCCGGGCCAGGCCCAGAGGGGGCAGCCCTGTAGACATGTGGCGCGGGAAAAGAGTTCGCCAGGGTTATTCTGGCCAATTCTCACAAGCGTTCTGCCCAAATCACTATTGATTTGGGCAGAACGCTTGTGAGAATTGGCTGGCGTTTGGGCAGCCCTGCGGACTGCCCTGTCGCTCCTGGCCCAGGGCTCTTTCTCGCTTGAGGCATGAAGCAGACACCCGAAAAACACGCCGAAACGATGCAGCCCACACGGGGGGTCCAGCGCAGAGGACATTACCCGGAGAAGAGTTGAGGCAAGGGTTGTGGCCGGGCCTCCGCTACCGACTTTTCAGGCCACAGTGGTGCCGATGTTTGTGGATGGCCTTTTTAGGGGCACGAAGTTTTTTCTCGCTCCAAGGTTTTTCCACAGATTGGAAAGCCACCATTTCTGCCAGGGTGGCATGGAGACTCAGGAGGCGGGATGCAGTGTTCCCCTATTGGAGGGCTCGAGGGACAGGACCCTGGAAACGGAAGGCTGAAAAAGTAGGAGAGGGTCAGGGCCCGGGCCTAGTGGCCGGGCATGTCCCATCAGCCAGCCGCAGGTAGGGGATCCCCAGAGGCTGAAGAGCAGGAGGCGTTGGCCTCACCTGGGACTGATTCACGAAGGGCTCTCAGGCAGGGTTCGAGATGCAAAAACTCGGTACCAGGCAAGGCCCAGGGGGCAGCGCTGCAGACATGCGGAGCAGGAAATGAGTTCGCCGGGGGTATTCCGGCCATTTCTCACAAGCGTTCTGCCCAAATCCGTGTCGACTATCTTTAGGGTTTAAGCCTAGGGGCATGGCAGGCCCAATCTGTTGGTATTGAGGCCGTTTCCCTGGTGGGCTGATTGGAGGGCGTGTGTCAGGTGGGATCTGGAGTCTGGGTTTGTGTTCTAGGGGGGTGGGGCACAGATTCCTGTGGGGGCCATGGGAGGCATGCAGGGTCCTCCTGCTCTGAGTGTTCTGCACAGCTCGAGATGGAACCATTTTGCCCTAGGTGGCTGGCGGAGTGCAAGTGGGAGTCTCAGGCATCCCCTGTCTGATGGGTTTGGGGTACATGCCTCTGGGCACAGAGGCCCATACTCTTCACCTAGGGTTAGGTTTAGGGCCTAGGGGCATTGCAGACCCAATCTGCCGGTGCGAGGTGAACTCCCTTCAGGGCTGATTTGAGGGCATGCATCCGACAGCTCGGTAAAATCTGGCTCTATGGCAGGCATTGGCTCCTCATGGTGGGGTTGGCTTAGGGACCTTGATGTTTTCTCCCTTTCTGAGGGTTTGATGCAGCTCTAAGCTGTAAGGTTTCATCCCGTTTGATGGTTGGAGTCCTGCAGTGTCTCTCAGGGGTCCTAAATCCGGGGGTGGGGGCCAGGCCTCTTGGGACGGAAACCTGAAAACCCAGCTAGGGTTAGGAATAGGGTCTCAGGGCATGGGAGGCCAGATCTGTCAGTGCTTCGGTGGGCTTCCCACTTGGTTGAGTTGAGGGCGGCTGGCAGGCGATGCATCTGAGTCCGGGTTTATGTTCAGTAGGCACGAAGATGTTGGGGCTTGCCTTGGGGGATATGGAGATTTCTTTTAATCTGAGGTTTCAGCCCAGATCCAAATGGCACCATAACACCCTGGTAGCCAGAGAAGTGCCAGACAGAGTCTCAGGTGTCCCCAGTCTGGCCATCTTGGGGGCAAGTCCTTTTGGCACGGAAGCCTGTACACCCAAACTAGGGTTAGTGTTAAGGCCGAGGGGCATGACAGCTCTGACATGGTGATTTGCTGTTGGTTAGGGTTGGGTTCGGGTTCGGGATTAGGGTTAGAGTTAGAGTTTAGGGTTAGGGTTTAGAGTTCAGGATTGGGTTCGGGTTTGCGTTCAGGTTAGAGGGTTAGGGATCCGGTTAGTTCTGTTTTATGGCTCAGAGGTCCCCCATATGCAGGGTTTCATAACCTGGCTTTTGGGGACTGATGTCTGAAAACACAAGACCGTTGGGGATCGGGCCCAGGGGCATGGCAGGTCCAATCTGCTGGCTCTGAGGCCTGTTATCTGTGTAGCTGACTCGAGATCGGGGCTCAGCCTTTGTCAGACTGCGCATTAGTGATCAGAATGGCCTTTGAAATTGGGGTGGGCTCGGGGGCCGTGTGGGGTTCTCCTAATCTGAGGTGTTTTGCAGCTCCATAGGGCATGGTTTCTTTCTGGAGCGTAGGCAGAATCGTGTGGTGTGGCTCTG
>ML107734.1:8997-51661 GCA_003697995.1 Taxidea taxus jeffersonii | reverse complement strand
TTGGTATTGAAGTGGTCTCCCTGGTGGGCTGATTGGAGGGTGTGTCAGGTTGGAGCTGGAGTCTGGGTTTGTGTCCTGGGGGGTGGGGCACAGATCCCGGTGGGGGCCTCGGGAGACATGCAGGGTCCTCTTGCTCTGAGGTTTCTGCACAGCTCCAGGTGGCACCATTTTGCCCTAGGCGGCTGGCAGAGTGCCAGCAGGAGTCTCAGGCTTCTCCTATATGATGGGCTTGGGGTACAGGTCTCTGGGCAAGGAAGCCCATACACCCAACCTAGGGTTAAGGTTAGGGCCTAGGAGCATGGCAGACCCAATCTGCCTGTGCTGAGGTGGACTCCCCTCAGGGCTGAGTTGAGGGCATGTGTCTGACAGCTGGGCAGAATCCGGCTATATGGCAGAGGGGCTGCTGCTGATGGGGTGGCTTAGGGGGCCTTGAAGTTTTCTCCCCTTCTGAGGGTTTGATGCAGCTCCAAACTGCAAAGTTTCATCCTGCTTGATGTTTGGAGTCCTGCAGTGTCTCTCAGGGGTCCTAAATCTGGAAAACTTGGGGGCAGGCCTCCTGTGATGGAAACCTGAAAACCCCAGCTAGGGTTAGGGGTAGGGACTCTCAGCATGAGAGGCCGATCTGCCAGTGCTTCGGCGGGCTTCCCACTTGGTTGAGTTGAGGGCGGCTGGCAGGCGACGCATCTGTGTCCGGGTTTGTGTTCAGGAGGCACAAACAGAGTCTCAGGTGTCCCCAGTCTCACTGTCTGGGGGCAAGTCTCCTGGGCATGGAAGCCTATACACCCAACATAGGGTTAGTGTTAAGGCCGAGGGGCATCGCAGCTCCAGTATGGTGATTCGTTGTGGGTTAGGGTCTGGGTTCGGGTTTAGGGTTAGGGGTAGAGCTAGGGTTTAGGTTTAGGGTTTTGGGTTCGTGTTTGAGATTGGGCTTGTGTTTGTGTTTGGGTTAGAGGGTTAGGGTTAGGATTAGGGTTAGGGTTAGTTCTGTTTTATGGCTCAGTGGTCCCTCACATGCAGGGATTCATGACCAGGCTTTTGAGGACTGATGCCTGAAAACAAAGAGCGTTGGCACTAGGCCCTAGGAGCACGGCCGGTCTAATCTGCTGGCTCTGAGGCCAGTTATCTGTGTTGCTGACTGGAGATCTGGGCTCAGCCTTTGTCAGACTGGGTGTTAGTGATCAGCATGGCCTATGAAAGTTGGGTGGCCTAGGGGGCCATGTAGGGTTCTCGTAATCTGGGGGGTTTTGCAGCTCCATAGGGCACGGTTTCTGTCCGAAGCATAGGTAGAATCGTGTGGTGTGGCTCCAGAGTCCACATCTGGAAGGCTTGTGGGCTTATAGAAGTCTGAAATTCGAAGCTAGGCTTTGGGTTAGAGCCCAAGGTATGGCAGGCCCAATCTGCAGATGCTGAGATGAGATCCCTGTGGTCTGTTGTTAGGGCGAGGATCAGGCGTTTGCTCTTGGGTGGAGTTTTTGTCTCTGAGAGCCGCCAGATGGGGGCGCCTTATGGGGCCATGGAGAATTCTCCCTTCTTGGGGGTTTTGTGCAGCTCCAAATAGCTAGGTTTCATTCTGGGACATAGGAGGAGTCCTGCTTTATGGCCCAGAGGTCCTCAATATGGAGGGATTCGAGAGTAGGGCTCTGGGTATGCATCCCTGGAAACCCAAACTAGGATTAGTATTAGGCTATAGGGGCATGGCAGGCTCAATCTTTCATTGCTGAGGCGGGCTCCCCTCAGGGCTTTGATGATGTCGTGAGTCTGGCAGCGTGGTTGATTCTGGCTTTTTGGTCGGCGGGAGGGTGTGTCGATGGTGGGGTTTCCATTGGGGGGGCATCCTGGTTTCTCCGCCTCTGAGGGTTTGTCGCAGCTCCAAACCACAAGGATTCCACTAACAAGGCAGGTCATTTCCTGTGGGGTCACTCAATAGTCCTTAAACCGGTGGGTGTGGGGGCCAAGACTCTTGGGATGGAAGCCTGAAAACCCAAACTAGGGTTAGGGTTTAGGCCTAGGGGCATGGCAGACCCAATCTTTTGGTATTGAGGTTGTCTCCCTGGTGGGATGATTGGAGGGCATGTGTCAGGTTGGAGCGGGCATCTGGGTTTGTGTCCTGGGGGTGGGGGTGGGGCGCAAATCCCGGTAGGGGCTTTGGGAGGCATGCAGGGTCCTCCTGCTCTGAGGTTTCTGCACAGCTCCAGATGGCACTATTTTGCCCTAGGTGGCTGGCAGAGTGCCAGCAGCCATCTCAGGCATCCCCTGTCTGATGGGCTTCGGATACAGGCCTCTGGGCATGGAAGCCGGTACACCTAGGGTTAGGGTTAGGGCCTAGGGGAATGGCAGACCCTATCTGCCGGTGCTAAGGTGGACTCCCCTCAGGGCTGAGTTGAGGGCATGGGTCCAACAGCTCGGCAGAATCCGGCTCTCTGGTGGGAGGGGCTGCTGATTGTGGGGGTGGCTTACGGGCCTTGAAGTTTTCTCCCCCTCTGAGGGTTTGTTGCAACTCCAAATTGTAAGGCTTCATCCCGCTTGATGGTTGGAGTCTTGCAGTGTTTCTCAGGGGTCCTAAGTCCGGAATTAGGGGCCAGGCCTCCTGTGATGGAAACCTGAAAACCCCAGCTAGGAATAGGGATAGTGTCTCGGGGCCCGGGAGGCCCAATCTGCCAGTGCTGAGGCGGGCTTCCCGCTTGGCTGAGTTGAGGGCAGGTGGCAGGCGAGGCATCCGAGTTTGGGTTTGTGTTCAGGAGACACGAAGATGGTGGGGCTTGCCTTGGGGAATAGGCAGATTTTTCCTAATCTGAGGTTTCTGCCCAGATCCAAATGGCACCATAACGCCTTGGTAGCCAGAGGAGTGCCGGACGATTCTCTGGTGTCCCAGTCTGGCGGTCTTGGCTGCAAGTCCTTTGGCCATGGAAGACTTTACACCCAACCTAGGGTTAGTGTTAAGGCTGAGGGGCATGGCAGCTCCGATAGGGTGATTTGTTTTGGGTTAGGGTTTGGGTTAGGGTTTATGTTTAGGTTTAGAGTTAGGGTTTAGGGTTAGGCTTAGGGTTCATTTTCAGGGTCAGGTTTGAGGGTTAGGGGGTTAGGGTTAGTTCTGTTTTATGGCTCAGTGGCCCCCCATATGCAGGGATTCATGACCAGTCTTTTGGGGACTGATGCCTGAAAACACAAGACCTTTGGGTTTAGGGCCCAGGGGCATGGCAGGTCCAATCTGCTGGCTCTGAGGCCAGTTATCTGTGTAGCTGACTTGAGATTGGGGCTCAGCCTTTGTCAGACTGCGCATTAGTGGTCAGCACGGCCTATGAAAGAGGGGTGGCCTCAGTGGCCATGCAGGGTTCTCCAAATCTGGGGTGTTTTGCACCTCCATAGGGCACGGTTTCTTTCTG
Source organism: Taxidea taxus jeffersonii (assembly GCA_003697995.1). Taxonomy (NCBI): domain Eukaryota; kingdom Metazoa; phylum Chordata; class Mammalia; order Carnivora; family Mustelidae; genus Taxidea; species Taxidea taxus. Next base: position 48,278 of record ML107734.1, on the reverse strand, counting down.
GAGCGTAGGCAGAATCGTGTGGTGTGGCTCCGGAGTCCACAATCTGGAAGGCTTGTGGGCCAGGACTCTGGGCATGGAAGTCTGAAATCAGAAGGTAGGGTTAGGTTTAGGGCCCAGGGTATGGCAGGCCCGATCTGCAGATGCTGAGACGCGATCCCCGGCATCTGATGTTAAGGCGAGGATGAGGCGGTTGCTCTGGCCAGAGTTTGTGTTCCTGTCAGCCGCCAGACAAGGGCGCCTTATGGGGCCATGGAGGGTTTTCCCTCTCTGGGGGTTTTGTGCTGCTCCAAATAGCTAGGTTTCATTCTGGGACATAGGAGGAGTCCTGCTTTATGGCCCAGGGGTCCTCCATATGGAGGGATTCGAGAGCAGAGCTCTGGGTGTGGATCCCTGGAAACCCAAACTAGGGTTAGGATTAGGCCGAAGGGGCATGGAAGGCTCTATCTTTAGTTGCTGAGGCGGGTTCCTCTCAGGGCTTTGATGATGTTGTGAGTCTGGCAGTGTGGTGGATTCTGGCTTTATGGTCGTGGGAGTGTCGATGGTGGGGTTTGCATTAGGGGTCATACCGGTTTCTCCACTTCTGAGGGTTCATTGCAGCTCCAAACCACAAAGATTCCACTCACAAGGTAGGCAGTGTCCTGTGGTGTCACTCAATAGTCCTTAATCCTGTGGGTGTGGGTGCCAGGCCTCTTGGGATGGAAGCCTGAAAACCCAAACTAGGGTTAGGGTCTAGGCCTAGGGGCATGGCAGACCCAAACTGTTGGTATTGAGGCGGTCTCTGGGGTGGGCTGATTGGAGGGTGTGTGTCAGGTTGGAACTGGAGTCTGGGTTTGTGTCCTGGGGGGAGGGGGCACAGATCCTGGCGGGGCCCTCGGGAGGCAGGCAGGGTCCTCCTGCTCTGTGGTTTCTGCACAGCTCCAGATGGCACCATTTAGCCCTAGGTGGCTAGTGGAGTGCCAGCGGGAGTCTCTGGTATCCCCTGTCTGATGGTCTTGGGGTATGGGCCTCTGGGTACGGAATCAGTACACCTAACCTAGGGTTACGGTTAGGGCCTAGAGGAATGGCAAACCCGATCTGGCGGTGCTGAGGTGGACTCCCCTCAGGGCTGAGTTGAGGGCATGCGTCTGACAGCTGGGCAGAATCCGGCTCTCTGGTGGGAGGGGTGCTGATGGTTGGGTGGCTTAACTGGCCTTGAAGTTTTCTCCCCCTCTGAGGGTTTTATGCAGCTCCAAACTGCAAGGTTTCATCCCACTTGATGGTTGGAGTCCTGCAGTGTCTCTCAGGGGTCTTAAATCTGGAGAACTGTGGTCCAGGCCTCCTGGTATGGAAAACTGAAAACCTCAGCTATGGTTAAGGGATAGGGTCTCGGGGAATGGGAGGCCTGATCTGCCAGCGCCAGGGTGCGGCTCCTGGAGGCTGAGGAGCAGGAAGCGTTCACCTTGACTTTGCCTGTCTCACGAATGGCTTTCTGGGAGGGATAGAGCCGCAACAACTTGGGGTCCCTGGCCAGGTCCTCGGGGCAGCCCTGAAAACATGACGTGCAGGAAACAATTTCACCCGGGATTTTCCGGGCAATTCTCATGATCTTTCTGCCCATATCATAATGAATTTATGCCTAACGCTTATTTGAATTGGTTTGTGTTTGGTTGCGACTCGGGGCACACTCTCAGCCGTGTTCTAGAGCCCTTTTCACTTGATGCATGTTGACGTCCTTTTGAAATGGGCTGTGATGGCATGGCTCCCTCGAGGGCCCCTGGGAAGGGGAGCTTTCTGAGGAGAGTGTTGACATACGGGTTGTGGCTGCCCATCAGCCTCCTAGTTCTGGGCACAGTGTGTCACTGTTGGTGGGGGATGGCCATGTTGAGGGTGGTGCATGCTGGTTTCTCCCAGTCTGAGGGTTTTCTGCAGCTCCGAAAGGCATGTTTCCACTTAAGTGGCAAGAGGACTCATGGGGTGTGTTTCAGGGTTCCCCTATTTGATGGCTTGGGGGACAGGTCCCTTGGAAAGGAAGACTAAAAACCAGCCGAGGTTATGGCCCGGGCCTAGTGGCATGGCAGGCCCCATGTACCAGTGCCAGGGAGGGGACCACCAGAGGCTGAGTAACAGGAGTTGTTGGCCTCGCCTGTGCCTGGCTTTCTGGATTGTTTAAGCTGGGACAACTCGGGATCCTGTGTCAGTCCCAGGGGGTGGCCCTGTGGCCATGGGGCATATGGAGCGAGTTTGCCGGGTGTTTTCTGGCCAAATCTCATGACTTTCTACTCAAATCGATATTGGTTTTTCAGAAAGCTCGTGAGAATTGGTCGGCATTGGGCTGCGATTTGCGCTGCACTGTCTCCCATGGACTGGAGAGATTTCTCCTTGGTGCCTGTCGCAGCCATCCAGAATTTGGGCCGAGATCCGAAAAGCACTGTAGGGTTAGGGTTAGGGTTAGGGCCATGGCAGACCCAATCTGCCAGTGCTGAGGCGGGTTCCCTTAGGGGCTGAGCCGAGAATGGGGTCAAGCAGTACTTTGAGCTCTGGGTTTTGTTGTATGTGGGCCATCTGCAGTGAGGGTGGCATCAGGAATGCGTGCGGGTCTCTTGCGGTCTGAGGGTTCTGGGCATCTCCGAACTCAAGGGTTTCCTCTTGGATGGCAGGCGCAGTCCTTAGTGTGGCCAAGGGGTTTCCAATCTGGAGGGCTTGTTGGCCAGATCTCTGGGTGCAGAAGCCTGAAAACATAATGTTGGGTTTGGGTTAGGGGTTAGGGGTTAGCTACCGCTAACCAGGCCAGATCTGCCGGCGCTGAGGTGAGAACCCTGGGGGCTGAGTCAAGCCCAGGGGTCAGAAAGCACGTCAGGCTATGAGTTTGTGCATGTGGTGGCTGTTGAGTTTGGGGTGTCCTCAGGGGGCTTGGGAGTTGTTCCATTCCTAGGTTTCTACATAGCTTCGAATGGCACGGTTTCCTCCTGGGTGGCAGATCGACTCGTAGGGTGTGGCCTAGAGGTCCCAATCTGGAGGGATAGTGCCAGTGTGGCTTTAGACCTGTGGAGGGTTTGGGGGCTGCATTAGGAGTGTGTGGAAGGCTTGGCAGTGCTGATTCACGCCACTGTAGGGTGTGGTGAGCTGTGGTGTGAGAGAGCATGGTAGGGGTGGCAATGCTGCTTGCCACCACCAGGAGGCAGTGGCGAGCTGCTGTGGGAAACACACCAGAAGAGGAGTCTGCAGCCTGCTGGCTCTGAGGGCAGTGGTGAGGTGCTGGGTGAGAGACCTTGAAACCTGAGGCACTGCAGCTTGTTTTTACAGGATGGAGTGTTGATCTGAAGAGTCTCTGTTTCCCCAGGCTCAAGAGTGGTCGTAAGAACTGCTGGAGTCAGGGGTGCCTGGGTGGCTCAGTTGGTTAAGCGACTGCCTTCAGCTCAGGTCATGATCTTGGAGTCCTGGGATCGAGTCCCACATCGGGCTCCCAGCTCCATGGGGAGTCTGCTTTCTCCCTCTAACCTCCTCCTCGTTCGTGCTCTCTCTCACTGTCTCTCTCTCAAATAAATAAATGGAATATTAAAAAAAAAAAAAAAAGAACTGCTGGAGTCAGGCCCCCACCCAGCACTGTGCCCCATTGCCCCAGGTTGGATGGGAATGTGCTGTCAGGATGGGTCAGGAGGGTCCTCCCAGTGGGGATCTGGAGCTGGGGGAACCAAACTCGACCCATGGTGCCTTTGGAACCAAGGAGTTGAGTGTTTGTTTGGAAGAGTCTATTTGCTTCTCCAAAAAGGACAAGGGCATTGGCCGGCTTTAGAAGGAAGGAAGTGAATGCCCATTTAAGAAACAAGCGTGTGTCTCTCTTTCTCCCAGGAATTGGAGAAGGTGTGTAGGCTTTAGGTGGGTGCCACCTGACAACCCTTCTTTGCTCTGGCTCCACAAGACCTGACGTTTGGAAATCAGTGTCTGAGTCAGTCATGCAGCTTGTCCCAGGACATCAGCGTTCAGAGAAAACAGCAGGCCCGTGGGGTACAATGGCACATCCTTGCCAGCATGGGATGTCAAGCTTCTCTTTCACCCCAAACATTCTGGGATTTCTCTCCTCTCCAGTGGAGCCTGAAAGTCACATGAACGCAGCTGTCAGCAATGGTGAGTGGGTGCTAGAGTTCCTGAGTTTCCCTGCAGGGAGCACCTGGCAGGGGATCTCATTTTCTCTGTTGATTTCTGGCTTACAAAGGTATTTGGAACATCTCTTTCTTAGGCAACCCCTTGGAATCGAATGGGAAGAGGAGATGGACTCAGTGTGTGTTTGGAACCTAGAATGGGTTCCTTCATCTAATAGGGTCGATTCCATGGGTCCTAGGCTGTGGTGGAATGGCTGGCATGTAGAGTGAGGTGGCTGTTTGTGGTCAGATAGAGGCTTGGATGTTTGTGGTCAGATAGAGGCAGATAGGCTTGGATGATGGCTTCTCCTTTGTCCAAGGTGATATATCCTAATGGATTCGACTTTTTTATCCTAAGAGTTCCGATGAGGGCAGAGGGAACATTCTGAAGGATTCCAAGGAGTCTTGGACATTGGAAAAGGGAAGCTTGACTCTCTAGTTCCATTCAGTGGACCATCTAGAGAGTTGGACATGTCATTCCTTGTCTGCAGTTTAATGGGTGGTGAAGTCAGAAGAAGAGTCTTTGGGAATTCCACTGGATAGAGGCATTCTGATGGCTCTCCAGGGCATGGCGTCAGGAACCCTGGGATGACTTTCTGGGGCTGCTTGCTGGATGCTGATTGAGTCATGTTATCCCCCAGGTTTTCTGTTTCCTCCTTACGAAATTGCTGGCAGGGAATGTTCTGCTTCCAGTGGAACCCTCCTGCACTGTCGGTGGCCATGTGGGTTGTTGCAGCCACTCTGGAAAAGAGCATGGTGGTTCCTCCAAAAGCTAACTGAACAACCCTAGGATCCAGCAGTGGCCTTCCCAGGTATTTCCCTAAAGGGCAGAAAAATGCACATTCAATGGGGTACAATCACTGTGATATTGACATCAGCATTATCAACCATAGTGAAACGATGGAGGGAGTCCCAATGTCCATTCACTGATGAACGATCTGTATGTGTGTGTGTGTATATATATATATATATATATGTTCATATATATGTATATGAACATAGATATATAATCTCCCACATGGAGATAGGAGCCATGTGGAATAGGAATGGAATAGGAGCCATGTTCAGGAAGAATGAAATCTTTCTATTTGAAAGGATGTGGATTAATCTAGTGTGGATTTAGCTAAGCAAAATCAGTAAGAAAGTCCAATAGCCTATAATTTGACTTATATGTAATTTCAGAAAGAAACAGATGAACATAGGGGAGAAAGATAGCTTAATGAGGAAAGAGACTCAAACTTAGAGCATCAACCAAGGGTAGCTCGAGAGCAGGGGTGTGGAGGGGAAGGGTTAAATGGGTGAGAGCTATTAGGGAGGGTACTTGTTGTGAGGAGCTCTGGGTGTTCTATGCAGGTGAGGAATCATGAAATCCTACCCCTGAAGCAAAGGAATGAACACTGCATGGAAACAAATTGGAATTGAAATCAAGGAAGGAAAGAAGACCATGTTCTACTTCATAAAGAGTGAGGTAGGGGGTGATGGAGTGATTTTGGAGTGATTTTCTCTCTCCTATTCTGTCAATGATCCTTTTCAAACACACTGTGGTAGGATACAGTAATTTCTGTTTGCATAAGGAGCCCTCAGAAACCTGCCAGGAAAGATTCAGATGTCAGAGCATGTCCATGTTCCATTGATAGGTTCCTTCCAGGTTGCCTGGGTACAAAGGTAAGTGGAGAGAAATAGGGCAGAAGAGGAAAGGAGGTGTTAAACATTCAGGAGGTCACTTTCCCCCTTTCCCGTGAAAGCCTTGGGCCAGTGCCAATTAAGAAGAAGGAGAGGGGATCCCAGAGCTTTGTGGCAGGCAGGGGAGTTCCACGTCTGCCTAGAGCTGAGAGGAGTCCCTGAGGAGAGCTGAGCTAGGGGTGTGGCAGGCCCAAACTGCTGGTGTGGAGGTGGGTTCCCTGAGGAGATGAGTTAAGGATGGGGGTCAGGCGGTGCATCAAGGTATGGGGGGTTGCAGATCATGGGGGAGTACTCATGGGAACATGCAGATTTCTCCGGCTCTGACGGCTCCGTGCAGCTCCAAATGGACTGTTTTCCTGCTGGGTGGCAGGTGGATTCCTGGGGTGATTCCAGGGTTCCTAAGCCAGAGGGCTTGGGGGACAGGCCCCGGTAGGAGGAAGCCAGAAAATGCAACATAGTGTTAGGGTTTTGGCCTTGGGAAATGGCAGCTCCGATCAGCCAGCTCTGATGTGGTCTCACCTCGGAGTTGAGTTGAGGGAATACGTCCTGCAGTGCGGAAGAATAGGCATTTCTGGCCAGGGGGAACGCTGATGGTGGGGTGCTTTAGATGGTGGGAAAGTTTCTCCCTCTCCAAAATTGATACCATTATGGTCAGAAAGCTCTTGAGAAAAGCGAGTATTGGGCGGCCCTGCAGACTGCCCAGTCCCCCGTGGCCTAGAGAGATTTCTCACTCGGGGCATATTGCAGAAACCTGGAAAATGTACTGAGAAGATGTGGCCCACCCGGGGGCCTGGGAAAAGGGAGCTTTCCCAGAAAAGAGTTGAGGCAGGGGTTTTGACCAGGCATCAACCTCCGACTTTTCAGGCCGCAGTGGCGACGAAAGTTTGGGATGGCCTGAGTAGGGGCACGAAGGTTTCTCTCGCTCTGAGGCTTTTCCGTAGCTCGGAAAGGTACCCTTTCTGCCTGGCTTGCAGGTTGACCCTTGGGGCATGACACAGGGTCCCCAACTGGAAGGCCCTAGGGACAAGACCCTGGAAACCGAAAGCTGAAAAAGCAGGCGAGGTCAGGGCCTGGGCCTAAGGGTTGGGCAGGCCCCATCTGCCAGCGTCAGAGAGGAGAACCCCGGAGGCTGAGGTGCAGGAGGCTTTGACGTCACCTGCACCTGACTCAGGGAAAGCTTTCTGGCATGGTTCGAGCCACGAAAACTCGGAATCCCGGACCAGGCCTTGGGAGCAGCCCTGTAGACATGCGGCACAGGAATAGTGTTCACCAGGGGTATTCTGGCCAATTCTCAGGAGCGTTTTGCCCAAATCAGTATCGATTTGGTATCATTTCTCATGAGAAATGGCCGGCGTTAGGCAGCCCTGTGGAACGTCCTGTCCCTCCTGGCCCAGGGCCCTTTCTCACCCGGGGCATGACTTGGCCACCTGGAAAACAGGCCGAGATGACTCGGCCCACCCAGGGGCACCGGCGCAGGGGATATTACTCAGAGCAGATTTGAGGCAGGTGTTGTGGCCGGGCCTACGCTTCGAACTTTTCAGGCCACCGTGGCGCCGATGGTTGGGGATGGGCTGTGTAGGGGCACGAAGTTTTCTCTCGCTCCGAGGCTTTTCTGCAGTCCAGAAAGCCACCTTTTCTGCCAGAGTGGCATATGGACTTGTGACGCGGGATGCAGTGTTCCCCAACTGGAGGGCTCAAGGGACAAGACCCTGGAAACGGAATGCTGAATAAGTAGGAGAAGGTCAGGGCCTGGGCCTAGGGGCTGAGCAGGTCCCATCGGCGAGCAGCAGGTAGGGGACCTCCGGAGGCTGAGGTGCAGGAGGTGTTGGCCTTGCCTGCGACTCACTCACAGAGGGCTTTCTGGCAGGGTTCGAGAGGCAAAAAATCGGGATCCCGGGCCAGGCCGATGGGGCAGCCCTGCAGACATGCAGGGCAGGAAAAGACTTCACCAAGGGTATTCCGGCCAATTCTCACAAGTGTTCTTCCCAAATCGGTATTGATTTAGGCAGACCACTTGTGAGAATTGGCCAGCGTTCTGCAGCCCTGCGGACTGCTCTCTCCCTTCTGGCCCTGGGTCCTTCCTCACTTGGGGCACGAGCCGGCCACCCAGAAAACACGCCACGATGACGTGAACCACCTGGGGACCCCGGTGCAGCGGACATTACCTGGAGCAGAGTTAAGGTAGGGATTTTGGTTAGGCCTCCACTTCTGACTTTTCAGGCCACAGTGGCACTGATGTTTGGGGATGGCCTGAGTAGGGGCATGAAGGTTTCTCTCCCTCCGAGGCTTTTCCGCAGCTTGGAAAGCACCCTTTCTGCCTGGTTTGCAGGTTGACTCTTGGGACTGGACGCAGTTCCCCAACTGGAGGGCCCGAGGAACAAGACCCTGGAAATGAAAGGCTGAAAAACCAGGCGAGGTCAGGGCGTGCGCCCAGTGGCTGGGCAGGCCCCATCTGCCTGCACCAGAGAGGGAAACCCAGAGGCTGAGGTACAGAAGGCTTTGACCTCACCTGGGCCTGACACATGGAAAGCTTTCTGGCACGGTACAATCCGTGAAAACTCTGGATCCCGGGTCAGGCCCAGGGGGTGTCCCTGTAGACATGTGGCCCAGGAACAGAGTTCGCCAGGGTATTCCGGCTATTCTCTCGAGCCTTCTGTCCAAATCAGTATTAATTCAGGCAGAACTCTTGTGAAAATTGGCCAACTTTGGGTAGCCCTGCGGACCGCCCTGTCCCTCCTGGCCCAGGGCCCTTTCTTGCTCGGGGCATAATGCAGCCACCCGGAAAACGCACCAAGACAACGTGGCCACCCGGGGGCCCAGGCAAAGGGAGCTTTCCCTGAGCAGAGTTGAGGCAGGGTTTCTGACCTGGCTTCCGCCTCCTATATTTCAGGCTGCTAGTTGCTGAAATCTGGGGATGGCCTGAGTAGGGGCACAGAGGTTTCACTTGCTCCAAGGCTTTTCCACACCTCGGAAAGGCATCTTTTCCGCCTTGGTGTCTGCAGACTCGTGTCGCAGGATGAAGTGTTCACCAATTGAAGGGCCCGTGAGACAGGACCGTGGAAACGGAAGGCTGAAAAGCCAGGCGAGGTCAAGGCCCGGGCCTAGGGGCCAGCAGAATGCATCAGCCCGTGCAGGGATGATACCCCTAGGCTGAGGAGCAGGAGGCATTGGCCTCGCATGCGACTGACACACTGAGGGATTTCTGGCAGGGTTCAAGATGCAAAAAATGGGGATCCCAGGTAAGGCCCAGGGGGCAACCCTGCAAACATGCAGTGCAGGAAAAGAATTCACCGGGGGTATACCGGCCAATGCTCACAAGCGTTCTGCCCAAATCAGAATCAATTTGGGCAGAATCAATTTGGGCAGAATGGTTGTGAGAAATGGCTGGTGTTGGGTAGCCCTACGGAACGCCATGTCCCTCGTGGATCAGGGTCCTTTCTCACTTGGGACATGACGCAGCCACCCGGAAAACACACCGAGATGAGACGTCCCACCTGGGGGCCCCGGCGCTGTGCACATTACCTGGAGCAGAGTTGCAGCAGGGGATGTGGCTGGACCTCTGCTTCCAAATTTTCATGCCTCAGTGGTGCTGATGGTAGGGGGTCACCTGAATAGGGGCACGAAGGTTTCTTTCGCTCTGCGGCTATTCTGAAGCTCAGAAAGGCACCCTTTCTGCCTGGTGTGCAGGTGGACGATTGGGCAGGGCATGCAGGTTTCCCCATTCTGAGGAATCTGCCCAGCTCCCAATGGTACCACTTCTCCCTAGGAGGACGGGGCATACTTGCGTGAGTCTCAGGCATCCCCAGTCTGTTGGGTTTGGGAGCCAGACCTCAGGGTATGGATGAGTGTAGAGCCCACCTGGGGTTAGGGATAGGGCTCAGGGACATGGCAGGCCCAATTTGACAGCAGTGAAGTCGGCTCTTCTCGGACTGAGTTTAGGACATTCGTCTGGCCACCCTGAAGAATCAGGGTTAGTCCTGGGGGGCCGCTGATAGTAGAGGTGGCTTTCAGGGGACATGCAGTCTTCTCTCACTCTGAGTGTTCAGTGCAGCTCCAAATGGCATGGTTTCCATTCCTGTGGAGGGCGGATGCCTGGGGTGTCACTCCAGGGTCCTTAATCTGGGAAATATGGGGGCCAGACACTTTAGAATGGAAGCCTGAAAACCCAGAGTAGGGTTAGGGTTAGACATTGCAGGCAATATCTGCTGGCGTTGGGCAGCCGTTCGGACCACACTGTCCCTGTGGCCACCAGTGCTTTCTCACTTGGTGCATCTCGAAGTCATCTGAAAAAGGTGCCGAGATGATGAGCCCCAACCAGGGGCCCTGGTGCAGGGGAGATTACCCAGAGCACGTTGAGACAGGGGTTGCAGCCGGGCCTCCACTTCCCACTTTTCAGGCTGCAGTGGCGCCGATGGTTGGGGATGGCCTGAGTAGGGCACGAAGGTTTCTCTCACTCCGAGAGTTCTCTGCAGCTCAGAAAGACACCCTTTCTGCCTGGTTGGCAGGTGGACTTCTGTGCGGGACGCAGGGTTCCCTAGTGGGAGGGCCCGAGGGAGCTGACCCTGGAATCGGAAGGCTGAAAAAGCAGGCGATGGTAAGGGCCCGGGACTAGGAGCTGGTCAGGCCCCAACTGCCAGCGCCAGAGAGGGGAACCCCAGAGGCTGAGGTGCAGGAGGTTTTGGCTTCGAATGCGCCTGACTCGGGGAATGCTTTCTGGCATAGTTCGAGCCGCAAAAACTCGGGATCCCGGATCAGGCCCAGGGGGCGGCCCTGTAGACAACCGGTGCAGTCACTCGGGGTATTTTGGCCAATTCTCATGCGTGTTCTGCCCAAATTTGGGCAGAACCTGCGTGGGAATTGCCCGAGTTGGGAGCCCTATGGAACGCCATGTCCCTCATGGTCCAAGGCCATTTCTCGCTCGGGGCATGATGCAGCCACCGGGAAAAGGCACTGAGACGACGCAGCCCACCCAGGGGCCCGGCTGTGGGGACATTACCTGGAGCAGAGTTGAAGCAGGGGTTGTGAACCGGCCTCCAGTTCCGACTTTTCAGGCTGCAGTGGCGCCGATGGTTGGGGATGGCCTGAGTAGGGCCACGAAGTTTTTTCTTGCTCCATGGCTTTTCCGCAGCTCGGAAAGACACCCTTTCTGCCTGGGTGGTAGGTGGACTCTCAGATTGGGATGCAGGATTCCCCAATTGGAGGGCCTGAGGTACAGGACCCTGGAAATGGAAGGCTGAAAAAGCAGGCGAGGTCAGGGCCCGGGCCTAGGGGCTGGGCAGGTCCCATCTGCCAACCTCAGGCAGGAGACACCCTGAGGCTGAGGAGCAGTTGGTGTTGGCCTTGCCTGGGCCTGACTCACGGAGGGCTTTGTGGCAGGGTTTGAGTCACGACACTGTGGGATCCCGGGCCAGGCCCAAAGGGTGGCTCTGCAGACATGCTGCACACGAAGCGTGTTCGTCGGGGTTTTTCTGGCCAAATCTCACGAGCTTTCTGCCCAAACTGATATCGATTTTGCAGAAGTCTTGTGAGAATTCGCTGACAATGTTGGGTGATTTGCACCACACTGTCGAATTTGCAATGGAGAGATTTCTCCTTGGTTCCTGTCTCAGCTGTCCAGAATTCTGGCCAAGACTATGCTGATCCACCGAGGGTCCCTGCGCATTTGTGTTTTCCTGAAGTAGAGTTGAGGTAAGGCTTGTGGTTGTGGGTCAGCCTCCGACTGTTTGGCCCGGTGTATTGCCAAATGTTGGGGAGGCCTCAGTTTGGGGATGAATGTTTCTCTCGCTCTGGGGGTTTTTGCAGTTCCGAAAGGCACGGTAGAATTAGGGTTATGGCCTAAGGACATGGCAGATCCAATCTTCTGGTGCTGAGGTGGGTTCCCTTATGGGATGAGTAGAGAATGGGGTCTAGCAGCACTTTAAGCTCAGGTTTTGTTGTCCTGTGGGCCATCTGCGGTGAGGGTGTTCTCAGGAATGCATGTGGGCATCTCACGGTCTGAGGGTTCTGGGCAGATCCAAACCGAAGGGTTTCCTCCTGGATGGCAGGTGGAGTCCTTAGGTGAGGCCATGGGCTTCCCAATCTGGGTGCCTTATTGGCCAGATCTCTGGGCCTGGAAGCCTGAAAACACCAACTAGGGTTTGGGTTAGGGCTTAGGGTTATCAAGGCCTGATCTGCTGGCGCTGAGGAGAGAACCCTGGGGGTGGAGTCGAGCCCACGGGTCAGGAAGCACATCAGTCTGTGAATTTGTGACTGGGGGGCTGTTGAGTTTGGGGTGTCCTCAGGAAGGCATGCAAGTTGTTCCATTCCTAGGTTTCTACATAGCTTCGAATGGCACAGTTTCCTGCTGGGTGGCAGGAGGACTCGTGGGGTGTGGCCTAGAGGTCCCAATCTGGAGGGACAGTGCCAGTGTGGCTTTAGACCTGTGGAGGGTTTGGGAGCTGCATTAGGAGTCTGTGGAAGGCTTGGCAGTGCCGATTCACGCCATTGGAGGGCGTGGTGAGCTCTGGTGCCAGAGAGTGTGATTGGGGTAGCAATGCTGGATTGGGCGTGGTGAGCTCTGGTGCCAGAGAGTGTGATTGGGGTAGCAATTGCCACCACTGGAGGCAGTGGCGAGCTGCCGTGGGAAACACACCAGAAGAGACTGTGCTGCCTGCTGGCTCTGAGGGCGGTGGTGAGGTGCTGGGTGAGAGACCCTGAAACGTGAGGCACTGCAGCTTATTTTTACAGGATGGAGAGTTGAGGTGAAGGCTCTCTGTTTCCCCAGGCTCAAGAGTCATCGTAACAACTGCTGGAGCCAGGCCCCCACTCAGCACTGTGCCCTGTTGTCCCAGGTGGGATGGGAATGTGCCGTCAGGATGGTTCAGGAGGGTCCTCCCGGTGGGGTTCTGGAGCCGGGGGAACCAAACTCGACCCATAGTGCCTTTGGAACTGAGAAGTTGAGTGTTTGTTTGGAAGAGTCTATTTGCTTCCCCAAAAAGGACAAGGGCATTGGCTGGCTTTAGAAGGAAGTGAAAGACCACTTAAGAAACAAACGTGTGGGGGCGCCTGGGTGGCTCAGTGGGTTAAGCTTCTGCCTTCGGCTCAGGTCATAATCTCAGGGTTCTGGGATCGAGCCCCACATCAGGCTCTTTGCTCAGCAGGGAGCTTGCTTCCCCCTCTCTCTCTGCCTGCCTCTCTGCCTACTTGTGATCTCTGTCAAATAAATAAATAAAATCTTTTAAAAAAAAAGAAACAAGCGTGTGTCTCTCCTTCGCCCAGGAATCGGAGCAGGTGTGTAAGCTTTAGGTGGGCGGTGCTTGCTTATGCCCACCTGACAACCCTTTTTTGCTCTGGCTCCACGAGACCTGAAGTTTGGAAATCAGCATCTGAGTCAGTCATGCAGCTTGTCCCAGGACGTCAGCATTCAGAGAAAACAGCAGGCCCGTGGGGCACAATGGCACAACCATGACAGCAGGGGAGGTCCAACTTCTCTTTCACCCCCAAGATCCTGGGTTTCCTCTCATCTCCAGCGGAGCCCAAAAGTCACAGGAATGCAGCCGTCAGTAATGGTGAGTGGGTGCTAGAGTTCCTGAGTTTCCCTGCAGGGAGTACCTGGCAGGGAATCTCTTTTTCTCTGTGTATTTCTGGCTTAAAAATGTATTTGGAACATCTCTTTCCAAGACAGTTCCTTGGATTAGAAAGGGAAGAGGGGCCCTTTCTCGCTCGGGGCACTATGCGGCCATACGGAAAAAGCGCTGCAACGATGTGGCCCACCTGGGGGACCCTGCGCAGGGTAGATTACCCGGAGCAGAGTTGAGGCAGGGTTTTTGGCCGGGCCTCCGATCCAAATTTCCAGGCTGCAGTGGCGCCAATATATAGTGATTTCCTGAGGAGAGACGCAAAAGTTTCTCTCGCTCCGAGGCTTTTCCGCAACTTGGAAATGAGCCCTTTCTGCCTGGATGGCAGGTGGAGTCGGGGCGAGACACAGGATTCCCAAGTTGGAGGGCCGGAGGAACAGGTCCCTGGCAACGGAAGGCTGAGAATGCAGGCCAGGTTAGGGCCCTGGCCTAGGGCTCATTCAGGTTTCGTCTGCCAGCGCCAGAGAGGGGAATCCCAGAGCCTGAGGTGCAGGAGGTTTTGGCCTCGACTATGCCTGACTGATGGAAAGCTTTCTGGCAAGGTTTGAGTTGCAAAATCTCCCTATCCTGGACTAGGCTGAGGGTGGCGGCTCTGCCGTTATGGGGCACAGGAAGAGTGTTCGCCAGGGGCATTCTGGCGAACTCTTTTGAGTGTTAGGTTTAGGGTTAGTGTTCTGTTTTATTGCTCAGTGTGCCCCCATATGCAGGGATTAATCACCAGGGTTTTGGGAACTGATGCCTGAAAACACAACACTGTTGGAATTAGAGCCAAGGGGCATGGCAGGTCCAATCTGATTGCTCTGAGGCCAGTTATCTGTGTAGCTGACTCGAGATCGGGGCTCAGCCTTTGTCAGACTGTGCGTTAGTGTTCAGCATGGCCTATGAAAGTGGGATGGCCCTGGGGTCTGTGCAGGGTTCTCCTAATCTGGGGTGTTTTGCAGCTCCATAGGGTACGGGTTCCTTCTGGAGGATAGGCAGAATCGTTTGGTGTGGCTCTGGAGTCCATAATCTGGAAGGTTTGTGGGCAAGGTTTCTGGACCTGGCTGTGTGGGGCACAGGAGGAGTCCTACTTTATGGCCCAGAGGTCCTCCATATGGAGGGATTCGAGAGTAGGGCTCTGGGTATGGATCCCTGAAAACACAAACTAGGGTTAGGTTTAGGCCGTAGGGGCATGGCAGGCCCAATCTTTACTTGCTGAGGCGGGTTCCTCTTAGAGCTTTGATGATGTCGTGTCGTGAGTCTGGCAGCATGGTGGATTCTGGCTTTATGGTCGGGGGTTGTCGATGGTGGGGTTTGCATTAGGGGGGCATACCGGTTTCTCCGCCTCTGAGGGTTTGTCACAGCTCCAAACCACAAGGGTTCCACCCTCGAGACAGACTGTGTCCTGTGGTGTTGCTCAGTAGTCCTTAATCCGCTGGGTGTGGGGGCCAGGCCTCTTGGGAGGGAAGCCTGAAATCCCAAACTAGGATTAGGGTTTAGGCCTAGGGAAATAGCAGACCCAATCTGTTGGTATTGAGGTGGTCTTGCTGGCGGACTGATTGGAGGGCACGTGTCAGGTGGGAGCTGGAGTCTGGGTTTGTGCCCTGGGGTGGTCGGGACAGATCCTGGCGGGGGCCTCATGAGGCATGCAGGGTCCTCCTGCTCTGAGGTTTCTGCACAGCTCCAGATGGCACCATTTTGCCCTAGGCTGCTGGCGAAGTCCCAGCAGGAGTCTCAGGCATCCCCTGTCTGATGGGCTTGGGGTATAGGCCTCTGGGCACAGAATCCTGTACACCCCACCTAGGGTTAGCGTTACAGCTTAGGGACATGGCAGACCCGATCTGCCACTGCTGAGGTGACTCTTTTCAGGGCTGAGTTGAAGGCATGGGTCAGACTGCTCGGCAAAATTCGGCTCTATGGCGGGAGGGGCTGCTGATGGTGGGGGTAGCTTGGGGGCCTTGAAGTTTTCTCCCACTCTGAGTGTTTCATGCAGATCCAAACTGCAAGGTTTCATCCCACTCGATGGATGGAGTCTCTCAGGTGTCCTAAATCTGGAAGACGTGGGGGCCAGGCCTCCTGGCATGGAAACCTGAAAACCCCAGCTTGGGTTAGGGTTAGGATCTCAGGGCACGGGAGGCCCAATCTGCCAGTACTGAGGTGGGCTTCCTGCTTGGCTGAGTTGAGGGCAGGTGGCAGGCGACACATCTGAGTCTGGGTTTGTGTTCAGGAGGCATGAAGATGCTGGGGCTTGCCTTGGGGGATACACAGATTTCTCCTAATCTGAGGTTTCTGCGCAAATCCAAATGGCACCATATTGCCCTGGTAGCCAGAGGATGCTGGACAGAGTCTCAGGTGTTCCCAGTCTGGCAGTCTTGGGGGCATGGAAGCCTGTACACCCAACCTAGGGTTAGTGTTAAGGCTGAGGGGCATGGCAGCTCCGATATGGTGATTTGTTGTGGGTTAGAGTTTGGGTTTGGGTTTAGGGTTAGGGTTACAGTTAGGGTTTAGGGATAGAGTTAGGGTTCGGGTTCGGGTTCAGGTGAGAGGGTTAGGATTAGGGTTAAGGTTTAGAGTTAGGGTTTAGGTTTCGTGTTCGGATTCGAGTTTGGTTTTGGGTTAGATGTTTAGGGTTAGGGATGGGGTTATTGCTGTTTAATGGCTCAGTGGTCTCACATGTGCGGGGATTCATGACCACACTTTTGGGAACTGATGCCTGAAAACACAAGACGGTTGGGATTAGGCACCAGGGGCATGGCAGATTCAATCTGCTGGCTCTGAGGCCAGTTATCTGTGTAACTGACTCGAGATTGGGACTTACCCCTTGTCAGACTGGGTGTTAGTTGTCAGCACGAGCTATTAAAGTGGGGTGGCCTCAGGGGCCATTCAGTGTTCTCCTAATCTGGGTTCTTTTGAAGCTCCATCAGGCACGGTTTCCTTCTGGGGGGGTAGGCTGAAACGTGTGGTGAAGCTCCGAAGTCCACAATCTGGAAGGCTTATGGGCCAGGACTCTGGGCATGGAAGGCTGAAATCTGAAGCTAAGGTTAGGGATAGGGCCCAGGGTATGGCAGGCCCAATCTGCAGACGCTGACATGAGGTCGTTGGGATCTGAAGTTGTGGCGAGGATCATGCGGTTGCTCTAGCTGGAGTTTTTGTCACTGACGGCCATTAGATGAGAGCGCCTTACGGGGCCAAGGAGGGTTCTCCTTCCCTGGGGGTTTTGTGCAGCTCCACATAGCTAGGTTTCATTCGGGGGCATAAGAGGAGTCCTGCTTTATGGCCCAGGGGTCCTCCATATGGAGGGATTTGAGAGCAGAGCTCTGGGTGTGGATCCCTGGAAACCCAAACTTGGGTTAGGATTAGGCCAATGGGGCATGCCAGGCCCAATATTTAATTGCCGAGGTGAGCTCCCCTCAGGGCTTTGATGATGTGTGAGTCTGGCAGCTGTGGTGGATTCTGGGTTTATGGGTGGGGGGGCGGTGAGATGGTGGGGGGTTGCATTAGCGGTACATACTGGTTTCTCCATATTTGAGGGTTTGTCATAGCTCCAAACCACAAGGATTCCACTTGTGAGGCAAGCAGTGTCCTGTGATGTCACTCAGTAGTCCTTGATCCGGGTGGTGTGGTGCCAGGCTTTGAGATGGAAGCCTGAAAACCCAAACTATGGATAGGGCTTAGGCCTAGGGGCATGGCAGGTCCATTCTCTTGGTATTGAGGTGGTCTCCCTGGTGGGCTGATTGGAGGGCATGTGTAAGGTGGGAGATGGAGTCTGCGTTTGTGTCCTGGGGTCCTGGCATACAGATCTTGGTGGGAGCCTCGGGAGGCTTGCAGAATTCTCCTGCTCTGAGGTTTCTGCACAGCTCCAGATGGCACCATTTTGCCTTAGTTGGCTGGCCGAGTGTTAGCGGGATTCTCAGGCATCCCCTGTCTGATGGGCTTGGGGTACAGGCCTCTGGGCACTTAAGCCTGTAAACCCAACCTAGGGTTAGGGTTAGGGCCTAGCTGCATAGCAGATCCCATCTGCCGGTGCCGATGTGGACTGCCCTCAGGGCTGAGTTGAGGGCATGTGTCCGACAGTTAGGCAGAATCCAGCTCTTCCGGTGGGGGGGCTGCTGACTGTGGGGGTGGCTTAGGGGGCCTTGATGTTTTCTCCCCATCTTAGGGTTTGATGCAGCACTAAACCCTATGTGCGACTCGGGCCACACTCTCAGCCGTGTTCTAGAGCCGTTTTTCACTGGGTGCATTTCGACGCCCTCTTGAAACGGGCTGTGACTGCATGGCTCCTTCAAGGACCTCAGTGCAGGGGAGATTTCTGAGGGGAGAGTTTGTCATACCGGTTGTGGCCGTGCATCAGCCTCCTAGTTCTAGGCACAGTGTGTCGCTGTTGGTGGGGGATGGCCACGTTGGGGGTGGTGCATGCTGGTTTCTCCCACTCTGAAGGTTTTCTGTAGCTCCAAAAGGCACTGTTTCCACTTAAGTGGCAAGAGGACTCATGGGGTGTGTTTCAGGGTTCCCCTATTTGATGGCTTGGGGGACAGGTCCCTTGGAAAGGAAGATTCAAAACAAGCCGAGGTTATAGCCTGAGCCTAGCGGCATGGCAGGCCCCATGTACCAGTGCCAGGGAGGGGACCACGAGAAGCTTAGTAATAGGAGTTGTTGGCCTTTCCTGAGCCTGACTCACAGAGGGCTTTCTGGATTGTTCGAGCGGGGACAACACGGGATCCCATGCCAGGCTCAGGGGGTGGCCCTGCAGCCACGGGGCACACACAGTGAGTTCACTGGTGTTTTCTGGCCAATTCTCATGTCTTTCTGCCCAAATCCATATCGATTTTGCAGAAAGCTTGGGAGAATTGGTCGGCATTGCGCTGGGATTTGCACCACACTCTCCCCATGGACTAGAAAGATTTCTCCTTGGTTCCTGTCGCAGCCATCTGGAATTCAGGCCAAGACTATGTTGACCAATTGAGGGTCCCTGTGCGGTTGAGTTTTCCTGAAGCAGAGTTGAGGTAGGGCTTGTGGCAGGTTGTCACCCTCCAACTGTTTGGCCTGGTGTAGTGCCAAATATTGGGGAGGCCTCTGTTTGGGCATGAATGTTTCTCTCGCTCTGAGGGTTTTGTGCAATACCGAAAGGCACCATAGGGTTAGGGTTAGGGCCATGGCAGAACCAATCTGCCGGTGCTGAGGCGTGTTCCCTTATGGGCTGAGTCAAGAATGGGATCAAGCGGCACTTCAAGTTCTGGGTTTTGTTGATGTGTGGCCCATCTGCAGTGAGGGGGGCCCCAGGAATGCAGGCGGGTCTCTTGTGGTCTGAGGGTTCTGGGCATCTCTGAACTCAAGGGTTTCCTCTTGGATGGCTGGCACAGTCCTTAGGTGTGGCCAAGGGGTTTCCAATCTTGAGGGCTTTTTGGCCAGATCTCTGGGTATGGAAGCCTGAAAACACACTCTTGGGTTTGGGTTAGGGCTTAGGGGTATCCAGGCCAGATCTGCCAGTGCTGAGGCGAGAACCCTGGGGGCTGAGTTAAGCCCAGGGGTCAGGAAGCACATCAGGCTATGAGTTTGAGAGAGGGGGCGGGGCTCTTGAGTTTGAGGTGTCCTCAGGGAGGCATAGGAGTTGTTCCATTCCTAGGTTTCTACATAGCTTTGAATGGCACAGTTTCTTCCTGGTTGGCAGGCAGACTCGTGGGGTGTGGCCTAGAGGTCCCAATCTGGAGGGATAGTGCCAGTGTGGCGTTAGACCTGTGGAGGGTTTGGGGGCTGCATTAGGAGTCTGTGGAAGGCTCGGCAATGCCGACTCACGCCACTGGAGGGCGTGGTGAGCTGTGGTGCGAGAGAGCCTGGTAGGGGTGGCAATGCTGCTCTCCACCCCTGGAGGCAGCGGGCGAGCTGCTGTGGGAAACACACCAGAAGAGGAGTATGTGCAGCTTGCTGGCTCTGAGGGCGGTGGTGAGGTGCTGGGTGAGAGACACTGAAACGTGAGACACTGCAGGACGGAGTGTTGAGCTGAAGACTCTGTTTCCCCAGGCTCGAGAGTGGTGGTAACAACAGCTGGGGCCAGGCCCCCACTCAGCACTGTGCCCCGTTGCCCCAGGTGGGATGGGAATGTGCTGTCAGGATGGGTCAGGAGGGTCCTCCCAGTGGGGGTCTGGACCCAGGGGAACCAAACTCAATCCATGGTGCCTTTGGAACTGAGGAGTTGAGTGTTTGCTTGGAAGAGTCTATTTGTTTCTCCAAAAAGGACAAAGGCATTGGCCGGTGTTAGAACAAAGTTAATTACCACTTAGGAAACAAGCGTGTGTCTCTCCTTCTCTCAGGAATCGGAGCAGGTGTGTAGGCTTTAGGTGGGTGGTGCCTGCTTATGCCCACCTGACAACCCTTCTTTGCTCTGGCTCCACGAGACCTGAAGTTTGGAAATCAGCATCTGAGTCAGTCATGCAGCTTGTCCCAGGACGTCAGTATTCAGAGAAAACAGCAGGCCCGTGGGGCACAATGGCACATCCATGACAGCAGGGGAGGTCCAACTTCTCTTTCACCCCAAACATTCTGGGATTTCTCTCTTCTCCAGTGGAGCCTGAAAGTCACACAAATGCAGCTGTCAGCAATGGTGAGTGGGTGCTAGAGTTCCCTGAGTTTCCCTGCAGGGAGCACCTGGCAGGAGATATCATTTTCTCTGTGGATTTCTGGCTTACAAAGGTATTTGAAACACTTTCCTAGGATCCAAAGAACCCCTTGGATTTGAAGGGAAGTGGTGATAGACTCAGGGTGTGTTTGGAACCTAGAATGCGTTCCTTCATCTAACAGGGTTGATTCCATGGGTCTTAGGCTGTGGTGGAATGGCCAGCATGTAGAGTGAGTTGGCTCTTTGTGGTCAGATAGAGGCTTGGATGATGGCTACTCCTATGTCCAAGGTGATGTATCTTAGTGGATTTGTCTTTGTTATCCAAAGAGTTCTGATGACAGCAGAGGGAACATTCTAAAGGATTCCAAGGAGCCTTGGATGATTGAAAAGGGAAACCTGACTTTCTAGCTTCACTCAGTGGACCATATAGAGAGTTGGACATGTCATTCCTTGTCTACAGTTTAATGTGTGATGAAGTCAGAAGGAGAGTCTTTGGGAATTCTACTGGATAGAGGCATTCTGATGGCTTCCCAGGGCATGGCGTCAGGAACCCTGGGATGACTTTCTGGGGCTGCTTGCCGGATGCTGGGTGAGTCATGTTATCCCCCAGGTTTTCTGTTTCCAACTTAGGAAATTGCTGGCAGGGAATGTTCTGCTTCCAGCGGAACCCACCTTCTCTGTCGGTGGCCATGCGGGTTGTTGCAGCCACTCTGGAAAAGAGCATGGTGGTTCCTCCGAAAGCTAAGAACTGAACAACCTTAGGATCTAGCAGTGGCCCTCCCAGGCATTTCCCTAAAGGGCACAAAAATGCACATTCAATGGGGTACAAGCACTGTGATATTGACACCAGTATTATCAACCATAGTGAAACGATGGAGGGAGTCCCAATGTCCATTCACTGATGAATGATCTGTGTATGTATGTGTGTGTATATAAACGTAGATATATAGTCTCCCACATATTCTTTTTTTAAAATTTTTTTTTAAAGATTTTATTTATTAGTTAGCGAGCACAGGCAGACAGAGAGGCAGGCAGAGGCAGAGGGAGAAGCAGGCTCCCTGCCGAGCAAGGAGCCCGATGTGGGACTCGATCCCAGGACGCTGGGATCATGACCTGAGCTGAAGGCAGCCGCTTAACCAACTGAGCCACCCAGGCGTCCCCCCACATATTCTTAATGGAAAAGGAGCCATGTTCAGAAAGAATGAAGTCTTACCATTTGCAAGGATGTGGATGGTTCTAGAGTGGGTTTAGCTAAGCAAAATCAGTAAGAAAAGACTAATAGCCTATAATCTGACTTCTATGAAATTTCAGAAAGAAACAGATGAACATAGTGAGGTGAGAAAGATAGCTTAATGAGGAAAGACACTCAAACTTAGAGCACCAACTGAGGGAGGGTGGCTAGAGAGCAGGGGTGTGGAGGGGAAGGGTTAAATGGGTGACAGCTATTAGGGAGGGTACTTGTTGTGAGTACTCATGGGGACATGCAGACTTCTCTGGCTCTGATGGCCCCATACAGTTCCAAACGGACTGTTTTCCTCCTGGATGGCAGGCGGACTCCTATGGTGTGACTCCAGGGTTCCCAAGCCAGAGGGCTTGTGGGACAGACTCCTCTAGAAGGAAGCCAGAAAAGGCAATGTAGGGTTAGGTTTATGGCCTTGGGCAGTGGAATCCCTGTTATGCCAGTGCTGATGTGGGCTCCCCTCGGGGTTGAGTAGAGGGAATGCATCCTGCAGTGTGGCAGAATTGGGGTTTCTGGCCAGGGGGAACATTGATGGTGGTGGTGGTTTAGAAGGGTGTGCAGGTTTCTCCCTCTCTGAGGGCACTGCAGAGCTCCAAAGGGCATGGTTTCCCTCCCGCCTGGCAGTTGGATTCTTGGGTTGTCACAGAGGGGTCCTAAATCTGGAGAGTTTGAGGACCAGGCCTCTTGGGATGGGAGCCTGAAAAGAAATAGAGTTATGGTAAGGGCCTCCGGTCATGGCAGGCTCAATCTGCTGGTGCTGAGGTGGGCTCCCCAGTGGGCTGAACTCAGGGTGGGTGTCAGGCGACACGTCAGACTCTGAGTTTGTGTCCAGGGAGGCTACAGAAGCTGGGGCTGTCCTCAGAGTGGCATGCAGATTTCTCCCAGTCTGAGGGTTCTGCAGAGCTCCAAAGGGCACGGCTTCCTCATGTGTGTGGGGCCCAGTCCTGGGGTGTCACTGAGGCATCCTTAATTTTTACCCGCGTGAGTCTCAGAGGTGCCCATCAGCAGGCTTGGGGAACAGGCCTCTGGGCATGGAAACCTGTACATCCCACCTAGGGTTAGTGTTAGGGCCTGAGGGCATGGCAGGCCCAATGTGCTGGAGCTGGTGCGGGGTCCCCTCAGGGCTGAGTCCAGGGCATGCGTCTGGAGGCACTGCAGAATCCGGTTTTATGGCCATGGGGGCCTCTCATGGTGGGTGTGGCTTTAGGGGCTTGCAGGTTTCTCCCCATCTGAGGGTTCGGCACAGCCGCAAACCACGGGATGTCCTCCCACGTGATGGGTGGATCCTGTGGTGTCCCTCACTAGTCCTTAATCTGGGGGACGTGGGGGCCAGGTCTCTGGATGGAAGCCTGAAAACCTAATCTAGGGTTATGGTAAGGGCCTAGGGGCATGGAGGCCTGATCTGCCAGTGCTGAGGCAAACTCCCTGGTGGGCTGAGTTTAGAGCAGTCACTAGGCGAGGGGGTTGGATTCCGGGTTTGAGTCCAGGGAGTTAAAGTTGCTGGGAGTGGCCTCAGGGGGCATGCAGGTTTCCCCACTCTGAGGAATCTGCCCAGCTCCCAATGGTACCTCTTCTCCCTAGGAGGGGCATGCCGGCGTGAGTGTCAGGCATCCCCATTCTGGTGGGTTTGGGAGCCAGGCCTCAGGGTATGGAAGACCGTAGAGCCCACCTAGGGTTAGGGATAGGGTCTAGGGACATGGCAGGCCCAATTTGACAGCACTGAATTCGGTTCCCCTCAGACTGAGTTTCGGACATTCATCTGGCCACCCTGAAGAATTAGGGTTTGTCCCAGGGGGCTGCTAATGATAGGGGTGGCTGTCGGGGGACATGCAGGTTTCTCTCACTCTGAGAGTTCAGCGCAGTTCCAAATGGCATGGTTTCCATTTGTGTGGAGGGCGGATGCCTGGGGTGTCACTCCAGTGTCCTTAATCTAGGGGACATGGAGAACGCTCGTGAGAATTGGCCGATGTTGGGCAGCCCTGCGGACCACCCTGTCCCTCCTCGCCCATGGCCCTTTCTTGCTTGGGGCATGACGTGGCCACATGGAAAACGCCCCAAGACGACGCAGCCAACCAGGGGCCCCAATGCAGGGGATATAACCCGGAGCAGAGTTGAGGCAGGGGTTGTGGCAGGGCCTCCGCTTCCGACTTTACAGCTGCAGTGGCGCCAATGGTTGGGGATGTTCTGAGTAGAGGAACGAAGGTTTCTCTCGCTCTGAGGCTTTTCTGCAGCTCGGAAATGCACCCTTTTTTCCTGGTTTGCAGGTGGACTCTTGGGGTGTGATGCAGTCTTCCCCAATTTGAGGGCCTGAGGAACAGGACCCTGGAAATGGAATGCTGAATATGAAAGCAAGGTCAGGGCCTGGCCCTAGGGGTTGGGCAGGCCTCATCTTCCAGTGCCAGAGAGGGGAACACCAGAGGCTGAGGTGCAGGAAGGTTTGACCTCACATGAGCCTGATTCACGGAATACTTTCTGGCACCGTTCGAGATGCAAAAACTCAGGATCACGGGCCAGGCCCAGGGGGCAGCCCTGCAGACATGCGGCGCAGGAAAAGATTTCTCTGGGAGTATTCCAGCCAATTCTCCCGAGCGTTCTGACCAAATCTGTATTGATTTGGGCAGAAAGCCCATGAGAAATGGCCGGCATTGGGCAGCCCTGTGGACTGCCCTGTCCCTCCTGGCCCAGGGCCCTTTCTCGCTCAGGGCATGACACGGCCACCCCCAGAATGCCCCGAGACGACGTGCCCACACCGGTGCCCTGGCGCCGGGGACATTACCTGGAGTAGAGTTGAGGCTGGGGTTGTGGACGGGCCTCTGCTTCCGACTTTACAGGCCGCAGTGGCTCTGATCATTGGGGATGGACTCAGTAGGGGCACGAAGGTTTCTCTCGCTCCCAGGCTTTTCCGCAGCTCAGAAATGCAATCTTTCTGCCTGGTTTGCAGATGGACTCTTGGGGCGGGATGCGTTATTCCCCAATTGGAGAGCCAGAGGAACAGGACCCTGGAAACACAAGGCTGAAAATGCAGGTGAGGCCTGGGCCTAGGGGTTGGTCGGGCCCCATCTGCCAGCGCCAGGGAGGGGAACCCCGGCCTGAGGTGCAGGAATGTTGGATGTCAAATGCGTCTGACTCACGGAATACTTTCTGGCATGGTTCGAAATCCAAAAACTCGGGATCCCGGACCAGGTCCAGGGTGCAGCTCTGCAGACATGCGGCGCAGGAAGAGTTCACCGGGGGGATTCTGGACAATTCTCACGAGCATTCTGCCCAAATCGATATCAATTTGGGCAGAACGCTCGTGAGAATTGGCTGGTGTTGGGCAGCCCTGTGGAATCCCCTGTCCCTCCTCGCCCAGGGCCCTTTCTCGCTCGGGGCAGGACACGGCCAACCGGAAAACGCGCCAAGATGACACGGCCAATCCAGGGGCCACAGATTACCTGGAGCAGAGTTAAGGCTGCATTTATGGCCGGGCCTCCGCCTCGGACTTTTCAAGTTGCAGTGGCGCTGATGGTTAGGGATGGCCTGACTAGGGGAAGGAATGTTTATCTCACTCCAGGATTTTTCCGCAGCTCGGAAATGCGCCCTTTCTGCCTGGATGGCAGGTGGACTCTTGGGGCGGTACGCAGGGTTCCCCAATTGGAGGGCCCGAGGAACTGGACCCTGGAAACTGGAGGCTGAAAAAGCAGGTGAGGTCAGGTCCCGGGCTTGGGGGCTGGCTAGGCCCCAAATGCCAGCGCCAGAGAGGGGAATACAGGAGGCTGAGGTGCAGGAGGCTTTGACCTTGCATGCACCTGACTCATGGAATATTTTCTGGTTAATTTCGAGCCGCGAAAACTCGGGATCCCGGACCAGGCCCAGGGGGCGGCCTTGTAGACATGGGGCGTAGGAACAGAGTTTCCTGGTGGTATTCCGGCCAATTCTCACAAACGTTCATCCCAAACCGGTATCGATTTGGGCACAACACTGGTGAGAATTGGAGGGAGATGGGCAGCCCTGAAGACCGCACTGTCCCCTGTGGCCCAGGGCCCATCCTCACTCGGGGCATGTCGCGGCCACCCTGAAAACAAGCCAAGGTGATGCGGCCCACCCAGGGGCCCCGGTGCAGGGGAGATTTCATGGAGCAGAGTTGAGGCAGGGGTTGTGGCCGGGTGTCTGCCACCAACTTTTCAGGCTGCTGTGGCGCTGAAAGTTGGGGATGGCCTCAGTAGGGGCATGAACGTTTCTCTTGCTCAGAGGCTTTTCTGCAGCTCGGAAAGGAACCGTTTCTGCCAGGGTGGCAGGTGCACTCCTGTTGCAGAATCCAGTGTTTCCCAATTGGAATGCCCAAGGGACAGGACCCTGGAAATGGAAGGCTGAAAATGCAGGTGAGGGTCAGGGCCGGGGCCTAGGGGCTGGGCAAGCACCATATGTCAGCGCCAGGGTTAGGACCCCTGGAGGCTGAGGAACAGGAGGCGATGGCCTCGCCTGCGCCTGACTCACGGAGAGCTTTCTGGCTCATTTCGAGATGCGACAACTCGGGATCCCGGGCCAGGCTGAGGGGGTGGCCCTGCAGACTTGCGGTGCAGGAACAGAGTTCGCCAGGTGTGTTCCAGCCAGTTTTCACGAGCGTTCTACCCAAATTGGTATCGATTTGGGCAGAACGCTCGTGAGAATTGGCCATCATTGGGCAGCCCTCCAGACTGCCCTGTCCCCCGTGCCCCTGGGCTCTTTCTTGTATGGGGAATATCGCCGCCAGGCAGAAATCCTGCCTGGATGACCTGGCCCACCTGGTGGCCCCGGCGCAAGGGAGCTTACCTAGAGCAGAGTTGAGGCAGGGGTTCTGCCCGGGCGTCCGCTTCCAACTTTTCAGGCCTCTGTGGCGCTGAAGGTTGGGGAGGTCCTGAGTAGGGGCATGGATGTTTCTCTTGCTGCGAGGCTTTTCCACAGCTAGAAAAGTCACTGTTTCCACCTGGGTGGCAAGTGGACTCGTGGCGCGGGATGCAGGGTTCCCCAATTGGTGGGCCCAAGGGACAGGACCCTGGACCTGGAAGGCTAAATATGCAGGTGAGTTTCAGGGGATCCAGCACCGGGGAGGGGACCCCCGGAGGCTGAGGATCAGGAGGCGTTGGCCTCGCCTGCGCTTGAATCATGGAAAGCTTTCTGGCAGGGTTCCAGCCGTGACACCTCAGGATACCAGGCCAGGCCCAGAGAGCAACCGTGACACCTTGGGATACCGAGCCAGGCCCAGAGGGCGGCCCAGCACACGTGTGGCACAGGAAGAGAGTTCGCCCGGTGCAGCCCGGCCAATTCTCACCAGCCTTCTGCCCAAATCGGTATCAGTTTTGGCAGAACACTCGTGAGAATTGGCCAGTGTTGGGCAGCCCTGTGGACCGCCCTACCTCCATGGCCCAGGAGCCTTTCACACTCGGGGCATGTCGCACCCACCCGGAAACTGGGCAGAGACCTAGACTGGAGCCTGGGGCCCCCGGCGCAGTGGAGATTTCACAGGGCAGTGTTGAGCAGGGGTTGTGGCCAGGCGTCTGCTTCCGAATATCAGGCCGCAGTGGCACCGATGGTTGGGGATGGCCTGAGTAGGGGCACGAAGGTTTCTCTTGCTCCGAGGGGTTTTCGCAGCTCAGAAAGGCACCGTATCTGCCTGGGTTGGAAGTGGACTCAGGGCGCAGGGTTCACCAAATGGAGGGCCCAAGGTACAGGGCACTGGAAAAGGTAGGCTGAAAAACCAGACGAGGGTCAGGGCCCGGGCAGGCCCCATCTGCCGGGGCAAGTGAGAGGACCCCAGGAGTCCTTGGCCTCGCTTGCGCCTGATTCATGGAGGGCTTTCTGGAAGGGTTTGAGATGAGAAAACTTGGGACCCAGGCCTAGGGGGCGGCCCTGCAGACATGCGGTGCAGGAAGGGAATTCGCTGGGGAATTCAGGCCAATTCTCACGTGTGTTCTGCCCAAATCCATATAGATTTGGGGAGAACGCTCGTGAGAATTGGGGCCGGCATTGAGCAGCCCTGCATACCGCCTTATCCCCGTGGCCCAGGGCCCTTTCTCCCTCCGGGCATATCGCGGCCACCCGGAAACCGCTCTGAGACCAGGAGCCCGACCCGGGGGCCCTAGTGCAGTGGAGCTTTCCCGGAGCAGAGTTGAGCAGGGGTTCTGGCCAGGTGTCCGCCTCCGACTTTTCAGACCGCTGTGGGGACAAAAGTTGGGGATGGCCTGAGTAGCAGCACAAAGGTTTCTCTCTCTCCGAGGCTTTTTTGCAGCTCAGAAAGTCACCTTTTCCGCCTGGTTGGCAGGTGGACTCTTGGCGCGGGACACAGAGTTCCCCAATTGGAGGGTCCGAGGGACAGGACCCTGGAAACCGAAGGCTGAAAAAGCAGGCGAGGGTCAAGGCCCGAGCCCAGGGACCTGGTAGCCTCATCTGCCAGCGCCAGGGAGGGGAACCCCAGAGACTGAGGAGCAGGAGGTGTTGGCCTCAGCTGGGCGCGACTCACGAAGAGCTTTCTGGCATGGTTCCAGCCGCTCAGCATCCCTGGCCAGGTCCAGAGGGCAGCCCTGCAGTCATGCATGGTAGGAAGAGAGTTTGCCAGGGGTATTCCGGCCAATTCTCATGAGCATTCTGACCAAATCAAGATCCATTTGGGCAGAACGCTCATGAGAATTGGCCAGCTTGGGCAGCCCTGCAAACCACCCTTCCCCCATGGCCCAGGGCCCTTTCTCGCTCGGGGCATGTCCTGGCCACCCGGAAAATTCGAAGAGAGGAGGAGCCCAGCCCGTGGGTCCCAACACAGTGGAGCTTTCTTGGAGCAGAGTAGAGCAGGGGTTGTGGTTTGGCATCCACCTCCGAACGTCAGGCCGCTGTGGCGCCGAAGTTTGGGGATGTCCTCAGTAGGGGCACAAAGATTTCTCTTGCTCCGAGGCTTTTCGGCAGCTCGGAAAGGCACATTTTCCGCCTGGGTGGCAGGTGGACTCATGGCTCGGGATGCAGGGTTCCCTAATTAGAGGGCCCGAGGGACAGGACCCTGGAAACGGACGGCTGATAAAGCAGGCGAGGGTCAGGGCCCGGGCCTTGGGGCCGGGTAGGCCCCATCTGCCAGCGCCAGGTAGGGGACCCCTGGAGGCTGAGGAACAAGAGGCATTGGCCTCGCCTGCACTTGACTCACGGAGAGATTTCTGGCACGGTTCAATCACGAAAATTCGAGATTCCAGGCCAGGCCCAGGGGGTGGCCCTGCAGACATGTGGCACAGGGACACAGTTCGCCGGGTGTATTCCAGCCAATTCTCACGAACGTTCTGCCCAAATTGGTATCGATTTGGGCAGAAGGTTCGTGAGAATTGGCCAGCATTAGGCAGCCCTGCAGACTGCCCTGTTACTCTTGGCCCAGGGCCATTTCTCACTCGAGGCATGCCACGGCCACCCTAGAAATGCGAGGAGACGAAGAGCCCCACCCGAGGTCTCCCGCGCAGGGGAGATTACCCGGAGCAGGGTTGAGGCAGGGTTAATGGCCAGGCATCCTCCTCTGACTTTTCAGGCCACTGTGGCGCTGAAGGTTGGGGATGGCCTGAGAAGGGGCACAAATTTTTCTCTCGCTCCGAGGCTTTTCCACAGTTGGAAAGCCACCTTTCCTGTCTGGGTGGCAGGTGGACTTGTGTCGCGGGACGCAAGGTTCCCCAATTGGAGGACCTAAGGGACAGGACCCTGGAAAAGGAAGGCTGAAAAAGCAGGGGAGGGTCAGAGCCTGGGCCTAGAGGCTGGGCAGGCTCCAAATGCCAGCGCCAGGGAGGGGAAACCTGGAAGATGAGGAGCGGGAGACTTTGGCCTGGACTGAACCTGACTCATGGAGAACTTTCTGGCAGGGTTCGAGCCTCGACAACTCAGGAACCCTGGCCAGGCCCTGGGGGCCTTTCTCGCTCGGGGGGCATGACGCAGCCACCAGGAAAATGCGCGGAGAGGACCTGGCCCACCCGGGGGGCCCCGGCGCAGGGGAGATTACCTGGAGCAGAGGTGAGGCAGGGGTTGTGGCCGGATGTCTGCCTCTGTTTTTTTTTTTTTTTTAAGATTTTATTTATTTATTTGACAGACAGAGATGACAAGCAGGCAAGAGAGGCAGGCAGGGAGGGAGAGGAGGAAGCAGGCTCCCCATGGAGCAGAGAGCCTGATGTGGGGTTCGATCCCAGGACCCTGGGATCAGGACCCAAGCTGAAAGCAAAGGCCTTAACCCACTGTGCCACCCAGGTGCCCCTGCCTCCGTCTTTTCAGGCCATTGTGGCCCCGAAGTTTGGGGATGGCCTCAGTAGGGGCACAGAGTTTTCTTTCGCTCCGAGGCTTTTCCATATCTCTGAAAGGTACCATTTCTGCCTGGATGGCAGGTGGACTTGTGGCGCAGGACGTTGGGTTCCCCAATGGTGGGACCTGGGAGACAGGACAATGGAAGGGGAAGGCTAAAAAACAGGCAAGGGTCAGGGCCTGGGACTAGAGGCTGTGGAGACCCCATTTGACAGCACCTGGCAGGGGACCCCCCGAAGGCTGAGGAGCAAGAGGCATTGGCTGCCTCTGCGCGTGACTCACGGAGAGCTTTCTGGCAGGGTTCGAACCACTACATCTCGGGATCTTTGGCCAAGACCGGGGGCAGCCCTGCATTCATGGGGAGCAGGAAGAGAGTTCCCTGGGGGTATTCTGTCCAATTCTCATGAGCGTTCTGCACAAATCTGTATCAATTTGGGCAGAACGCTCGTGAGAAACGGACAGCATTGGGCAGCCCTGCAGACCACCCTGTCCCCCAGGGCCGAGGACCCTTACTCGCTCGGGACATGTTAAGGCCACCAGGAAAAAGCGCCATGACAACGCGGCCCACTGGGGGCCCAGGTGGAGGCGAGCTTTCCCAGAGCAGAGTTGAGGCAGGGGTTGTGGCTGGGAGTACGCCTCCTACTTTTCAGGTCATTGTGGCACCGAAGGTTGGGAATGGCCTCAGTAGGGTCATGATGGTTTCTCTCCCTACAAGGCTTTTCCACAGCTCAGAAAGGCACTGTTCCCACCTGGGTTTCAGGCAGACTCCTGGTGTGGGATGCAGGGTTTCCCAATTGGAGGGCCCAAGGAACAGGACCCTGGAAACGAAAGGCTGAAAAAGCATGCGGGAGTCAGGGCCCGGGCCTAGGGGCCGGGCATGCCCCATCTGCCAGCGCCAGGGAGGGTACTCTCAGCAGCCGAGGAGCAGGAGGTGTTGGCCTCGCCTGCACCTGACTCACGGAGAGGTTTCTGGCAGTATTTGAGCCGCGACAACTCGTGATCCTGGGCCAGGCTGAGTCTGCCCTGCAGATATGTGGTGTAGGTAGACAGTTTGCCGGGTGTATTCTGGCCGATTCTCACGAGCGTTCCGCCCAAATCGGTATCAATTTCAGCAGAACACTCGTGAGAATTGGCCAGCGTTGGGCAGCCCTGCAGACAGCCCTGTCCCCCGTGGCCGAGGGTCCTTTCTTACTCGGGGCATGTGGTGGCCACCCGGAAAACGTTCCAAGACGACGTGGCCCATCGGGGGGCCCTGGCACAGTGTTTTGGCAGGGGTTGTTCCTGGGCATCCGCCTCCAATATTTCAGCCACAGCACCGAAAGTTGGCGATGGCCTCAGTAGGGGCACAAACGTTTCTCGCTCTGAGGCTTTTGCGTAGCTAGGAATGGGTCCGTTTTTGCCTGGGTGGCAGGTGGACCCATGGCGCGGGACGTAGTGTTCCCCAATTGGAGGGTCTGAGGGACAGGACCCTGGAAACGGAAGGCTGAAAAAGCAGGCGAGGGTAAGGGCCTGGGCCTAAGGGCTGGGCAGGCCCCATCTGTCAGCGCCAGGGAGGGGACCCCCGGTCTGAGGAACAGGAGGCATTGGCCTCGCCTGCGCCTGACTCATGGAGAGCTTTCTGGCAGTGTTTGAGCTTCGACAAATCAAGAACCCGGGCCAGGCCCAGGGGACATCCCTGCAGACATGCGGCGCAGGAAGAGAGTTCACCAGGTGTATTCCAGCCAATTCTCATGAGCGTTCTGCCCAATTCGGTATCAATTTGGGCAGAACGCTCATGAGAATTGGCTGGTGTTGGGCAGCCCTGTGGACTGCCCTGTCCCCAGTGGCCCTCGGCATGGCGCGACTACCCAAAAAATGTGCCGAGACGACTCGGCCAACCTAGATGCCCTGGCGCAGGGGAGCTTTCCCAGAGCAGAGTTGAGGCAGGGCTTGAGGCTGGCCATCTGCCTCCGACTTTTCAGGCTGACATTGGTGTGGGTAGAAGTCTCATGAGAATTACCCAGCGCTTGGTGGCAATTTGGGCTACACACCAGTGCCAAGCTAGGATTGCTTTCTTGCTAGGTGCATGTTGGGACCATGTGGGACTGCAAGCCGGGCCTACAGGGGTCACCGACTGCCCCTGCAGTGAAGAGCTCCCTGGGGGCAGATTTGGAAGAGGGGGTGAGATTGAGCCTCAGGCTCCTGGGTTTTGGCCCAAAGGGGGCACTTAATGTGAGGGTGGCCTAAGGGGGCATACAGATTTCTCCTGCTCTGAGTGTTTCCCGCAGCTCCCAATGGCATGGTTTCGTCCTGGGTGGCAGGCAG
Organism: Taxidea taxus jeffersonii; assembly: GCA_003697995.1. NCBI lineage: Eukaryota > Metazoa > Chordata > Mammalia > Carnivora > Mustelidae > Taxidea > Taxidea taxus. The sequence continues at coordinate 16,454 of ML107734.1, read as the reverse complement.
ACTCCTGGGGTATGCTCAGGGTTCCCCAATCTGGAAGGTTTGCGGGCCAGGACTCTTGGGATAGAAGACTGATAACCTAACCTAGACTTATCCTTAGGGTATAGGGGCATGGCAGGCCCAATCTGCTGGCACTGAGGCGGGATACCCTGGGCTCTGTGATGAGGTTAGGGGTGACATGATGCATCAGGCTCCAGGTTGGTGGCTGGGGTGGGCCACTGAATTTGGGGTTGGTCTCTGGGAGACATGCAGGTTTCCTCTGGTCTGAGGGTTCTGTGCAGCTCCAAATGGCACAGTTTTCATGTGGGTAACAGGCAGACTCCTGGGGTGTGGCTTCAGTGTCCCCAATCTGGAGGGTTTAGGGACACGTCCCTGGGGACAGAAGCCTAAAAACCCAGTCTAGGGTCATGGCAGGCCCGATATGCCAGTGCTGAGACTGGCACCGCAGGGGGTTGAGTAGAGAGAGAGTTTGGCCACCTGTGTGCCTGGTTTTCAGAGTGCTTTCTCACAGGGTTCAGGCCGCCACCACTCGGGACCTTGGGCCAAGCACAGGCAGCTTCCCTGAAGATGCACACAGCCAGAAGGGAGTTCACTGGGGGTTTCTGGCCAATTCTCATGAGATTTCTGCCAAAATTGATATCAACTTGGGCAGAAAGCTTGTGAGAATTGGCCAGTGTTGTGCAGCGATTCAGACCACACTTGCGCCCACTGTTAGGAGGGCTTCTGGCTTGGTGTGTGTTGCAACCATCTGGGAACTCGGGCCAGGGACACCCAGTTTCATGGGTGGTGAGGTCAGAAGCAGAGTCTTTGGGAATTCTCCTGGATAGAGGCATGCTGGTGGCTTCAAGGGGTTTGGCGTCAGAACCCTCGGGTGAATTTCTGGACTGACACTGGGTGAGTCAGGTTATCCCACAGGTTTTCCATTTCCTCCTTAGGATATTGCTGGCAGGTAATGTTCTGCTTAAAGCAGAACCCACCTGCACTGTCGGTGTGCATGCAGGCTGTTGCAGTCACTCTGGAAAAGAGTATGGTGGTTTCTCCAAAAGCTAAAAACTGAACAACCTAGGATCCAGCAATTGCACTCCTAGGTATTTACCCAAAGGACACAAAAATGCACATTTGATGGGTTACAAGCACTGTGATGTTTATAGCAGCATTATCAACAATAGTGAAACTACGGAGGGAGTCCCAATGTCCATTAACTGAAGGATGGAGAAAGATGTGGGTCTATATCATCTATATCTATATCCATATCTACCTCTATCTCTATCTCCATCTCTATCTCTATCTATCTATATCTACATCTACACACAATGGAATAGGATGCAGCTTCAACGAGAATGAAATATTACCATCTGCAATGCTGTGGGTGGATCTAGAATGGATTAAGATAAGCTAAATCAGTAGGAAAAGACCAATACCCTATGACATGACTCCTCCTATGGAATTTTCAGAAAGAAAACAGATGAACATAGTGAAGAAAGATAGGCCAAGGAGGAAACAGACTCCACCTTAGAGCACAAACTGAGGGTTGCTAGAGGGCAGGGTTGTGGGTGAAAGGGTGAAATGGATTATGGCTATTAGGGAGAGCACTTGTTGTGATGCGCTTTGGGTGTTCTCTGCAGGTGAAGAATCATGAAATCCTATCCCTGAAACAAAGGAATTAACACTGCATGGAAACAAATTTCAATTGAAGTCAAGGAAGAAAAGGAGAGGACCCCGTTCTGCTTCATGAAGAGTGAGGTAAAAATGGAGTGATTTTCACTCTCCTATTCTCTAGATGATCATTTTCAAACATACTGTGGTAGGATATGCTAGTTTCTTATTGTATAAGGAATCCTTAGAAAGGTGCAATGAAAGATTCATATCTCAGAGCATGTCCATGTTCCATTCATAGGTTCCTTACAGTTTGCCCAGGTACAAAGGTAAGTGGAGAGAAATGGGACAGAAGAGGAGAGGAGGTGTTAAGCATTCAGTAGCCTTTTCCTGTTCTCATGAAAGACTTGGGCCAGTGTAATTTTGGAAGAAGGAGGAGGGATCCCAGAGCTCTGTGGCAGACTGGAGTTTCAGGTCTGCCTAGAGATGACAGGGGTCCCTGAGATGAGGGGAGCAAAGGGCATGGCAGGCTCAACCTGCCAGTGCTAAGGCAGGTTCCCTGGGGTGCTGAGTTGAGGGCAGGGTCAGGCAGCATGTCAGGCTTCGGGTTTGTAGCCAGAGGACTGCAGAAGATGGGGGCGTCCTCAGGGGAGCATGCAGGTTTCTCCAGCTCTGGTGGGTTCTGCATAACTCCAAATGGCACAATTTCCATCTGGGTGGCAAGCAGACTCCTGGGGTGTGGCTCTGGGATCCCAAATCTGGAGGGCTTGGGGGAGAGGCGTCTTGGGCAAAATTCTGTGAACACAACCCAGGGATAGGTTTAAGGCCTAGGATTATGACAGGCCCCATCTGCCAGCTATTAGGCAGGTTCCCCAGAGGGCATAGTAGAGGACAGTCTTGGCCTGCATTCAGAGGCCATCTGTGCTGTGCTTGCAACTGGCATTTAGAGGGCTTTTTTTTTTTTTTTTTAAGATTTTATTTATTTATTTGACACACAGAGAAATCACAAGCAGGCAGAGAGGCAGGCAGAGAGAGAGGGGGGAAGCAGGCTCCTTGCTGAGCAGAGAGACCAATTCGGGACTCTATCCCAGGACCCTGAGATCATGACCTGAGCTGAAGGCAGAGGCTTAACACACTGAGCCACCCAGGCACCCTAGAGGGCTTTATAGTAAGCTTTGGCCCACAACCACATGGGACCCTGGGACAGGCCGATGCGCCCCCACCCCTGAAGGCCCCCACCAACGTAAAGTAGTTCGCTGGGGGTACCTGACCAATTCTCACGAGAATTCTGTCCAAATCAACAATCATTTGGGCAGGAAAATAGTGAGAATTGGCCGTTGTTGTGAGGTGATACCAGCCATGCACCCACCCGGTGTTGGGAGCACTTTCTCTCTAGATGCATGTTGGGGACATGTAGGACTGAGGTCCAGGTCCAGGCAGCTTCCCTGGTGGCCAACAGGGAGGTGAGCTCCCAGGGTAGAGTTGAGGGAGGGGGAGAGGCAGAGCCTTGGGCTCTGGGGTTTTAGCCCAGGGTGGCGCAGAAGGTAAGGTGGCCCGAGGGGGGCTTGCAGGTTTCTCCCAGTCTGAGGGTTTTGTGCAGCTCCCAATGGCACAGGCTCCTCCTGGGTGGCAGGCGGAGTTCTGGAGTGTGGCTCAGTGGTCCCCAATCTGGAGGGATTGGGGAGCCAGGCCTCTAGGACAGAAGACTGACAACGCAAACTAGAGTTAGGGTTTGGGATTCAGTGTATGGCAGGCCCTATCTGCCAGGACTGAGGCTGGAGGGTGGAGTGGGAGGCCTGGATCAGATGCAGCATCAAGTCCAGGTTTGTGGCCCAGGGGGCCGCCAAGTATGGGGGTGGCCTCAGAGCTACATGCAGATCACAAGTAGGCAAAGAGGCAGGCAGAGGGGGAGGAGGAAGCAGGCCCCCCGCCAAGCAGAGAGTCTAATGTAGGGCTCAATCCCAGGACCCTGAGATCATGACCTGAGCAGAAGGCAGAGGCCCAAACCACTGAGCCACCCAGGCGCCCCTACCTTTTGATTCTTATGAACACTGTTTGGGTTGGGAGCTAGAGTTAGGGTCTTGGATTGGGGTCAGGGTCAGGCTTGAGAGCAAGGTCAGAGTGTGGGTCTGCATCAAGGCCACCAATGCTCAATGCCACCTTTTGGGTCAGGGACTGTTGCCATTCCATATCGTTTCCAATTCATTGTTCCTTAGCTATTTTTGGAGAAGTTGGGGGATATTGGTCTCCAAGCAGCTTGAATTTCTAGAATGAAATGGCTCCAGCTGGACCCTGGGAGGGAGCAGGTGCTTACATTGGTGAGCTCCCCTAGTCCTGCACTGCCTCTCCCACCTGCAGAGGGCGCATGACCCCAGCTCCCCCTCTGAGCCTGGGCTGCACAGCTGCAGCTGGGACAGGAGCCAGGCCTCCTCAGAACCTGCTGTGGAGACTTCTGGAGGAGAGGAGCCACTCTTACCCTGAGAGGACAAGCTAGGGAGGATGTGGGTCCACATCCACACTGACAGGACCCACTGTGGAGGATGTGGGGTCGCGTCCACACTGACAGCAGTCTCGCTCACTCAGGAGGAGGTGAGGAGAAGCCACCTGAGCGGGGACTGGCAAGGGGGTGCTTGGTCTCAGGACCCCAGGAGGAAGGGCACGCTGTGTAGACACAGGGGCTTCTGTGGTTTTGTGTGTGTTGATGTGGCCTCCCGCAGTGCTGTGTGTGGGGCTGTGGGGTACCCCCTTTCTGGGCTCAGATGTGCACCCCGGGGTCCCGCGTCTCTGTTTGTGTGCATGCGGATTCGGTTCCTGGGACTCCTCAGTCTGCAGTCAGGGAGCAGCCGCCCACTTCGGTGCTCATGCTCCCCCTTCCTTGGCCCTGCAGGGTCCTTCCCATGTCCACACCCACTTCAGGGTTGGTCTGGAGTCTGAAGTTCAGGAGCAACAGCGCAGACTCTGTAGACAGCTTTGGGGAGAGTAGATATTTTCCCATTGTTGGTTCTTCCCTCAGCACAGAGTGTCTTCCTGTCTCCATGTGTCTCCCTCCCTGTCTGTGATCAGTGTCCCATGGCTGTCAGAGGACAGGTCTGTCACCTCCTTGGTTCAGAGGACTCTTAGGTATCTTGTTCTTTTGGAAGCAGTAGTAAATGAGATTGTTCTCCATAGTCTCTTGCTGACGGTTCCTTTGGAACATGTAGAAATGCAGTTGATTTGTGCATATTGATTTTGTTCCTTGCAAGTTTCTTGAATTTATTAGTTCTGTTTGCCTTAAACTCAACCTGCCAGTTATTGGATCAGCAAAATGGGTTTATTTGGGAATAGCAGAGAATGGCAATCTGGGATGAGCAAACTACAGTCACATCACAGGCAAGTGCAAGAAACAAAGGAGAGGAATATTATTTCATGGAGAAGGAAGAAGTTGGGAGGGTTGCTTGGAAGGAAAGTCCACTGGAGAAAGGCAGGGGTTCAGAGTAATGGAGGGGATTCTCACCAGCTGAAGTGAGGGGATGGTGAGTTTTTTGTAAGAGATGAACCCTCCAGCTTCCCCTGTGGGACCTGGGACGGATGAGTCTCTCCCATGGGGGATTGTAATGTGGGGTCTGTAATGGACACTGAGCGCCAGGTGCCCTCTTCCAACCTCCCCTTCTAGTATCCCCAGTCCACTTTACTGAGGCTTCCCTTCATGCTTTTTCACAGTTCTAACCAGGTTATGGTGGAGTGTTGTGGAGAATTGGAATTCCAAATCCCACTACTTCTACTGCACCCAAGATATGGGCCCCGATTTAATCCTCCCACGAGTCTCTTGCTAACATGTGACCTCCTCCAAGGGCGAGTGGCCTCTCCACAGTGGGTGAACTGGATCTGGGAGGGCTTTGCCTCCAACCAGAAGTCTGATGTCCTCTCTCGTTTCTGTGGTGTGGTGCTAACATGGATGTTTGGAAGAGTCATTTACTCCGCGGTGATTTCAAATCTGCAGTAACTTGTCACAGTAGCACAAATGTGCTTTAACTGCACCCTCAGACTCCCAGCTGTCGTTTCTTTACCATGTTTGCCACTTCACACAGGTTACTTCTGTGCATTTTACCCCAAATAGGGACACTGTCCCATGCAACCACCACAGTAACCCCCAGTGAGGAAATCATGATGGTTCCCACATTTGAACCCAGACCACAGGCCCACTTTAGCTGTTACCACCTGCCCAATGGTCTGAAATGTCTTCTCCATTCGAATTCCAGTTTTCTTCTGGAAGTTCTTTCAGGACTTTCCCTTACTTGGGTAACCTTGATGGACTTAAGGAGCACAGACGACTCACGTCTAAGTGGTATTTCTATATGGCTTATGTCACTGGGGCTGTTTTCAGTGTCCATCCACATTGTGGCATCTATCAGTCCTTCATTCACTTTTTCACAATGACTAAACATAAGAACGTTGACCCCTTAAAACATTTCAGGTACATAATTTTCTGGCCTTATTTGAGTCCCCACAGTTGTACATCATTCTCCAGAACTTTCTCGTTCCCCCCAAGGGAGTCTGTATGCATGAAACACCAGCTCCCTATTGTCCTTTCCCCTCAGCCCCCTGCAGCCACATCCAGTTTTGTGTCCCAGACACCTCATCAAAGTGGGATCATAGAGTATTCGACCTTCCGTGACTGGCTGATCTCACTCAGCATAATGACTCACAGCATAATGAACAACATGTTCAACCTGTGTTATAGCCTGTGTCAGAACTCCCTTCGTTTTTAAGGCTGAATCATGTTCCATGGTGTATAAACCACATTTTGTTTATCCATCATCTATCAGTGGACACTTGGGTGGCTTCCACCTTTTGGCTGTTGTGAGAAATGCTGCTCTGAATATGGGTACTTCTACTTTAAATTTTGGGGGGCATATAGGCTGCAGTGGAATTCTGTGTTTAACATTTTAAGGAACCACCATATTTTTTCCCCACAAATGAACCATTTTACTTCATTCCTTCATAGGGCAGGACAAAATAGCCATTTATGGGTCTTCCTCATTTTGTTTATCCTTTTCCCCATGAATGGACATTTGCATAGTTTCTGGGTTTTGCCTATTGTGAACACTGCTGCTATGAATATCCCTGTACATTTTTGTTTGTTTGAACCAGTGTTTTCAATTTTGGGGGTATATATCTAGGAATACAATTGTTGAACCTTAAGGTAATTCTGCTTGTATCTATTTGAGTAAATGCCAAACTATTTTATATGTAGAATGCACCATTTTTGACAAGTGAGGTTTAAGGGTTTCAGTTTCTCAACATCCTTTTGTTATTTTTAGTTTTCTTGATCATAGTGATTCTACTTGTGTAAAAGGACATCTAACTGGTTTAAATCATCATTTCCATAAAGACTAATGATGTTTAACATCTAGTCATGTGCTCTTCACCATTTGTATTATTTCTCTGGAGAATGGTCTATCCAAGTTCTTAATCCATTTTAAAAATAGGTTTTTTTTTGTTGTTGAGTTCTAAAAGCTCTTTACATATTCTGGGCAACAGACTCTTATTAGATAAATATTATACAAATATTTCCTTCCATTCTGGGGGCTGTCTTTTCACTTTCTGGATAGTATCTTCTGATGTACAAATATTTAAAAAATTTTTTACATTTCTTTTTTAAGAGTCAGTGAGAGAGAGTGTGAAAGTGGACAGAGGCAGAGAGAGAAAGAGAAACTTAAGCAGGCCCCACACTCAGTGTGGAGCCTAACATGGGGCTCAATCTCATGACCCTGAGATCATGATATGAGCCAAAATTAAGAGTCGGACAGTTAACCAACTGAGCCACCAAGGTGCCCGGAGACAGATTTTTAATTTTGAGGATATTATTTTATCTATTTTTTTCT
>ML107733.1:0-46285 GCA_003697995.1 Taxidea taxus jeffersonii | reverse complement strand
CTGATGATACTCATTTAGGAGTTGTAGCATATGGATAGTACTTAAATCATGGAATTAGATGAAGTCACCAGGAGAATGAGCACCGATGGTTAAGAAGTCTGAGACCAAACCCTGAGATGTTCGTTATTTAGAAGTAGGGAAGGTGATGAGGAGCCAGCAAAGAGGGCCAAGAAGGAATGGTCACTGAGGGCAGAAGAGAACCAGGAGAGGCTGGGGTTCTGGGGGCCAGTGGGAAGGAGTGGTAGGCCATGCCCTGTCCTGCTGTACGTGGATGAGATGTGCAAGGAGGACGGAACCGATCTGGAAAGGATAATTTCGTGCCGTGATGGTGTTGAAGACATCTCTGGAGAAGGTTCTAGAGAGACCAGGAAGAGAAGTGAGAGAGCAAGCAGAGACAGCACTTTTTTGTTTTGTTTAAATGTTTTGTGGGCAGAAGATCTGTGGATTTGATTGCTACTCGCTACTCTCTTGATTCAGCTAGAGATCTGAAACACAGAAACTCTACAACAAAATCAGGCTGTGAGATTAGCAACTAACTCCCCTCCGCCCAATGGCTCCCAAATCAGGACCATGGTTGATGTTTAACTGATGTTTATCCTTCCTCCTCCTGCTCCCCCGTCTGGCCAGGGCCCTGGTCTTCCTGGAAGCCACCACCAACCAGTGGGACAGGGGAAGTCTGTGAGTGGCAGCTTGGTCCTCTGAGAGCAGTGGGGTAGGGACACGGGGTGCACCTCTAGCACCCCCTCTCTCCCACTTCTTCATGGTCCCTTGCCCCCAAACACAACAACACAGTCCCTCTGACCCCTCATTCTCATCTGTACAGCCCCTGTAAGACTGCCCAACATGGGTGGTCCCCATGCCGAAGTCACCCCTTCCCTGGTATACAACTCCTTCTTTTGGCAGATGTCCCTCCACAGCCTTGACACACCTCTGACCTGGAGGGGTCAGAGGCTGGAGGTCTGGGGCACCATTATGACAGCTTGCCCCAGTTGCCCCAGCATCTCCAGAAGTGACCGCAGTGGTGATATCCCCTCTCCACTCCCCCTCTCTTGTATCCCACTTCCTTTTTTCTTGTTCCTCCGAGTTTTGCTTCTCCTTTTAAGGATGCTCCTGTCTTCGAACCCACGACTTCCCACCTGTAACCCTGAATGTGTGCATATCTTCTTGTTAATGTATCTCACGAATTTCTCTACCATAAGAGAGGTGACGATTCCTCTGAGCACCCACAGTCCCACAGACAATACAGGGCCCTCCCACGGAGCTCTAGAGAGAATAAGGAAGGACGAGGTGCAAGAAGGCATCTGCCAGGAATTCACCCTAGGCAAAACAGAACTAGATCTGGAGGGGAGCGTGACTCCAGGGACATGGACTCCTCTGGAACAAGGAGGAGGAGTTGTGGACATGGGCACTGTTGTCCCAGTGCACAGGTCCAGACAGCCACAGTGTCCAGATCCTGCTTGATGCCTGGAGCAGTAGACTCCCTACAGCTTCTATGGCTGTGCTCAGGGCCATGTTCATGTCCTCTGTTGTTGGGCTACGATGGGAGTGGCCATAGCTGTGGCCATGGTGTAAATCCTCACGTGAATGTCCATGATTGCAGCTATGGGTATGTCATGAATATGGCCATGGCCATGGGTATGGCTGTATTCTTGGTGGAAATCCATCATAAGCGCCCATGACAATGGCCATGGAAGGGCTCTTGCAGGTCACCACGACCCCTGTGTCTGGTTACCAGCACCCCCAAGGCCACCCAGGTCAGAAGTCCCAGGAGGGGTCCCCAGGGCTCTAGCCATCCAGCTGACCAGAGGGATAGAGACAGTGACTTCATTTGACACTTAGCTCTATCCCTCTGTGGGATCTGCTTCTCTCCACTTATGCCCTCTGTCCACGACTATGGGCTGCTCCTCTGTTCCATTCTGTCCCCAGCCACATTGTTCCCAATGCCATTCCTGAGACAGCACTTTGGAAGACTTTTGCTATCCAGGAAAACAGAGAGGTGGCACAGTGCCTGAAGGGGCCTATGTGGTCAATGGAAAGCTTACCTTTGTTTGACTTTAATATGAGACAAATTAGATAAATTAAGAGAAGTGTCTACGGCAGAGAAGAAAAGTGGCAGTGTGGAGTCAGGGTGAAGTGGGAAAGACGAAATAAGGGTGCGGTCTATGTACTCAAAGATGACAGCATGCCATGAATTGAAGCGAATGGTAGAATGATTTCTGCAGGGGCCAGCCAGAGGGGAGAAGCAAACAGAACAAAACATTACCCTCTTCTCTCCTCTGATCTTTACTATGCAGAGCAAACTGCTCAATTCAAAGTCAAGAATACTTGGGGTGCTTGGCTGGCTCTCTCTTGGAGCATACTGGCTCTTGATCTTGGGGTTGTGAGTTCACGCCCCATACTGGGTATAGAGATTCCTTAAAAACAAAACCTTTAAACAACAACAACCACCACCAAAAAAACCCATACAAAGTTGTGAATTCTTGCACATTTACATTTTTTTCATCTCTTTTACTCCCCTGTGCCTCCCAAAGCAAGAACTGGAAAGGGGGAAAGAATGAATAAATTGGCTGTTACCTGTCTTTGATTAAGGCATCACAGCATTTTTAAGAGCCCGAGGGGCCACGGTAAAATTCATTCAAGGGTTTTGAGCAGGGAAGGGACCCTCTCTGCTCACACCTGGCCTGTCATCAGACAGAGGGTTTCATTTCACTAGAGACCTGAAGGTCAGTCTTGTTTCTACCTGCTTCTCCCAAGCGTGGGCTGACGGTCAGAGTCTGGGACAGTAGTATGTGTGGAACTGCAGCGGTCTGCTTCTTTGCCAGGAAATTTTCTGGGCAGGGAATGGGTGTTGGGGGACAAAAGGCTACAGAGTTGATACAATGCCCCTGCTGTGTGCTCCCATCCAGTGGGCCTGAGGCAATTCCTGGAGACATTTTTGTTGGGTTACTGCACACCCACAATTAGTTACTTAAAAAGGGGGAGAGAACAAAACTTTGCAATTAGAGGGCTATTTAGAAAAGGCATTTAAAAACTAACAGATAACAGATGCGCATGTTACTTCTTGCAAAGGACTCTAAATTGTTCTCCCAGCCTCCAGTCTCTCCCACACAGATCCATTCTGCACACTGCAGCAGGATTAATCTGAAAGCACAGATCTGAACTTGTCACTTCGATGCTCAAGCACCTTCAATGGCTCCCCACTGCCTTTAAAAAAACCAAGCAGGGGCGCCTGGGTGGCTCAGTTGGTTGGGTGACTGCTTTAGGCTCAGGTCATGATCTTGGAGTCCCAGGATCAAGTCCTGCATCGGGCTCCCGGCTCTATGGGGAGTCTGCTTCTCTCTCTGACCTTCTTAGCTCTCATGTTCTCTCTCACTCTCTCTCTCAAATAAATAAATTAAAAAAAATAAAATAAAATAACCAAGCATTGAAGGTCCTTGATACTGGAGTCTTTCTTCTCTTCCCTCCTCCTGTCTCCGATCTCCCACTGCTCCCTTGGACATGTGCTAAACTAAAGCTTCTCTCACCAGTGGGATTCTCTTCTTGATTTCTTGTCCTGTCCTCTTCCTCTTCCCCGGATTCACTCCAATTCAATCTTTCACTCTCAGTTTATGGTTATTTCTTCTGGGGAGCTCTTTTCCTACCAAGCTCTAGGCGAGCTAGGCACTCCAGCAAGAGGCTTATATAAAACCCTGATGTTCCTTCTATCACAAACATAATTGCTATGAATTGTAGTTGTTGGTTTAACTGTCTTCCAAGCTACACAATAAGTTCTCTGAGGTCAGGGATCATAGCCATCTCGCTCAGTGCTCTCTCTCCAGGGCCTGGGATGCACTTGTGAATGTAAGCAAGAAAGCAAGAGCAAGTGAACTGAACAGTTGGCCTTGACTCCCAAGTTTTATTCTTGCTTTTCTTCTCCCCCACCTGACCTGTCTTTGCTACCATTCTTGGTCTATAAAATTTCTACCCAAACCATACATACTTAGTCACTGGATTCATAAGAAAGTTGGCACTGAAGGAGAGAATGGCCTTTTCAAAAAATGGTTCTGGGCCAATAGGACGTCTATTATGGAAGAAAGGAACCTTGGCCCTACCTTGCACATACACCAAAATCAATTTCAGATGGATTCTATATTTATTTATTTATTATTTTTTTAAAAGATTTTATTTATTTATTTGATAGACAGAGATCACAAGTAGGCAGAGAGGCAGGCAGAGAGAGAGGAGGAGGCAGGCTCCCTGTGGAGCAGAGAGCCTGATGTGGGGCTTGATCCCAGGACCCTGAGATCATGACCTGAGCCGAAGGCAGAGGCTTTAACCCACTGAGCCACCCAGGTGCCCCTGGATTGTATAATTAAATATGAAAAGTAAAATAAGACTTTTGGGAAAAAACTTATGAGAAAAATCTTCAAAACCTTGAGGTAGACAAAGATTTCTTAAACAGGATACAAAAAGCACTAATTATAAAGGAGAACATTGGTAAATTACCATTCAGGTTAAAAAGTTATTTTCATTAAAGCACACCATTAAGAGACTTAGAAAGGCAGACACAATAGAGAAATAATAGAGAAAATTAATGAAACCAAAGTTGGTTCTTTATAACAATTAATGAAATCAACAAACCTTGGGGTGCCTGGGTGGCTCGGTGGGTTAGGCCTCTGCCTTTGGCTTAGGTCATGATCTCAGGGTCCTGGGGTAGAGCCCCCCCATCCTCTGCTCAGCAGGGAGCCTGCTTCCCACCCTCCCCCCGCCCCCGCCCCGCCTGCCTCTCTGCCTACTTGTGATCTCTCTCTCTGTCAAATCAATAAATAAAATCTTTTTTAAAAATTTTAAAAAATTAACAAACCTTTAAGTGAACTTATCAAGAAAAAAGAGAGAAATACTCAAATTACTAAATCAGAAATGAAGGCGGTAACATCATTATTGATCTTTCAGAAATAAAAAGAATTATAATACCACAAAAGATTGTATGCCAACAAACTAGCTAACCTACACAGAATGGGAAAATTCCTAGAAAGCCACAAATTACCAAAACTGACTGACGAAGAAATAGAAAAGCTGAATAGACCTACAACAAGTAAAGTGACTAAAAAAAAATCTTTCAACAAAGAAAAGCCCAGACCCAAATAACCAGATGGTTTCACTGGTAAATTCCACCAAATGTTTAAAGAATTAACACCAACCCTTTCAAAATATAGAAGAGGAAACACTTGCCAACTCATTCTATGAGGCTAGTATTACTCTGATACCAAAACAGTCAAAGACATCACAAGAAAATTATAGACCAATATCTTTTGAGAGTATAGATGCAAAAATTCTCAATAAAATAATGCAAAAAAAATCTAGCAACATATAAAAAGGATCTTATGCTAGGAGTGGTTTAACACATGAAAATCTATCAATGTAGTATATATACCATATTAATAAAGTACAAAAACAATATGATCATCTTATAGATGCAAAAAAACTTTTGACAAAATTTAACTCCCTTTCTTTTTTTTTTTTTTTAATTTTATTTATTTATTTGACAGAGATCACAAGTAGGCAGAGAGAGATAGGAGGAAGCAGGCTTCCCACCGAGTGGAGAACCCGATGCGGGGCTTGATTCCAGGACCCTGGGATCATGACCTGAGCCAAAAGCAGAGGCTTTAACCCACTGAGCCACCCAGGCGCCCCTAACTCCCTTTCTTGATAAAAACACTTAAAGTAGGAATACAGCTAACTTTCCTCAACCTAACAAAGGCCATATATCAACACAGCTAACATTATGCTTAATGGGGAAAGCTGGCTATTTTCCCCCTGATATCAGGAAGAAGACAAAGATGTCTGCTCTTAACACTTATATTCAAAATAGTACTGAAAGTTCTAACCAGAGCAGTTAGGCAAGATCCCTAAAAAGTAAGATCCAGGGACACCTGGGTGGCTCAGTTGGTTAAGCAGCTGCCTTCGGCTCAGGTCATGATCCCAGCGTCCTGGGATCGAGTCCCACATCAGGCTCCTTGCTTGGCAGGGAGCCTGCTTCTCCCTCTGCCTCTGCCTGCCACTCTGTCTGCCTGTGCTTGTTCGCTCTCTCTCTCTGACAAATAAATAAATAAAATCTTAAAAAAAAAAAGTAAGATCCATAAAAAGCATCCAAATTTAAAGGAAAATGTGAAATGGTCTCTAGTCACACGACATGATTTTATATGTAGAAACCTTAAAAATCTTACACAACAAACTATCAGAGCTAATAAAAAAAGTAAGCAAAGTTGAAAGATATGAAATCAACACACAAAAATCACATTAGGAATTTATAACCTAAAAAGGAAATTCAGAAAATAATTTCACTTATAATAGCATCAAAAAGAATAAAATACTTGGGAATAAGTTAAAAATAAATATAAGACTTAAACAATAAACACTACAAAATTTCACTGAAAAAAATTAAAGAAGACCAAAATAAATGGAAAGGCATTTCATGCTCATGGATCAGAAGACTTAATATTTTGAAGATGGCAATATTCCCCAAAATGATCTATAAGTACAATGCAGTCCCTATCAAAATCTCAGCTGCCGTTTTTGAAAAAGTGATAAGCTTATACTAAAATTCATGTAGAGATGTTAGGGACCCAGAATAGCCAAAATATTTTGAGCAAGAGGAAAAAAAAAAAAGAAAAGAAAAGAAAAAGAAAGAAGACTGGACTAAGTTGGAGGACTCACATGTCCAGATTCCAAAACTTGCTATATATCCAGACAATGTAGAATAAGATTACAAATGCAGATCAATGAAACGGAATTCAGAGTCTGGAAATAAACCCTTGCATTTATGGTCAATTAATTTTTTTTTTAATTATGTCTTTTTTTTTAAAAGATTTTATTTATTGTTACAGAGAGAGAGAGAGCGAGCACTGGCAGACAGAGTGGTAGGCAGAGGCAGAGGGAGAAGCAGGCTCCCTGCCGAGCAAGGAGCCCGATGTGGGACTCGATCCCGGAACGCTGGGATCATGACCTGAGCCGAAGGCAGCCGCTTAACCAACTGAGCCACCCAGGCGTCCCGGTCAATTAATTTTTGATAAAGATACCAAGACAATTCAGTGGGGTTGAAATAGTCTTCCAACAAATGATGCTGTGACAATAGGCTATCCAAACACAAAAGACGAAATTGGATCCCTATCTCATACCATATACAAAAATTAATTCAAACTGGGTCATTTATGTAAATATAAGAGCTAAAACTATAAAACTCTTACAAGAAAACATATGAGTAAATATTCATGATCTTGGATTAGGCAATGGTTCTTAAATATAATACCAAAAGCACAACTGGCAAAAGAAAAAAAATAGATAAACAGAATTTCATCAAAATGAAAAACCTTTGTGCTGCAAAGGTGAAAGTGCATGAGAGTAAAGAGGCAACCCACGAATGGAAGAAAACGTTTGTAGATCATATATCTGATAAGGGACTTGTAACCAGAATACATAAAGAATTCTTACAAGTCAACAACAATAATAATTTAAAAGAACCCACATAACCCAATTTAAAAATGGGCAAAAGATTTGAATTGGCAACCCTTCAAAAGTGATATAAAATGACCAATATGCACATGAAAAGATACTCAACATCATTACTCATTAGGCAAATTCAAACAAATCATAATGATACTATTCTATAACCATAAGCATGGCTGTGATAAAAAAAAGATGGACAATGAAAGGTTAGCAAGGATAGTGGAGCTGTTGTAACCCTCATAGGTCACTGGTGGAAATGTACAATGGTGCAGCCACTTCAGAAAACAGTTTCACTTCATTTTCTCAAAAGATTACAGAGTTATCATACAATGCAGAGATTTCACTGCTAAGGTACATGCCCAAGAGAATTGAAACGTATGTCTACACCAAACCTGTACATAGATACTCACTGCAGCATTATCCATTATAGCAAAAAAAGTGGAAACAATCCGAACCTCCATCAACTAGAAACTAGATGAATGAACTGTGGCATAGCCATATAATGGGCACAGTCATATAATGGCACAATATTCATCCACAAGAAGGGAGTACTATTTCACAGTACAACATAGATGAACCTTGAAAACATTATGCTAAGTGAAGGGCACCAGTCATAAAAGGCCACATATTGTTGACTCCATGGATAAGAAATGTTCAGAATAGGAAAATCCACAAAATGTGAATTGGTGGTTGTCAGGGTCTGGGGAGGGGGAGCTATGGGAAGCATCTGCTAATGGGTATGGAGTTTCTTTTGGGGGTGATGAAAATGTTCTGGAATTTGATCAGTGGTGATGGATGCACAGCTCTGTGCATATACTAACAACCACTGACTTGTATATTTTTAAAGGGTAAGCCTGATGGCATCGAAATTATATCTCAGTAAAGCTGCTATTAAAATAAAGGTAAGCCAGGGGCACCTGGGTGGCTCAGTGGGTTAAGCCTCTGCCTTCAGCTCAGGTCATGATCCCAGGGTCCTGGGATCAAGCCCTGCATCGGGCTCTCTGCTTGGCAGGGAGCCTGCTTCCCCCTCTCTCTCTGCCTGCCTCTCTGCCTACTTGTGATCTCTCTCTCTGTCAAATAAATAAATAAAATCTTTAAAAAAATAAATAAAAATAAATCTAAGCCACAGGATAACAAAGACAAAAGACATATCCATAATGTACATAAAACTCCTACAAGTCATATGAAAAAAGAAGACAACCAAAACCAAAAAAGGGGACAAATGGAAAAGTAACTTCACAAATGATGAAGACTAAAGGGCCAGTAAATGTACAAAAGCTGGGCGGTTGGTGCCCAGGTGGCTCAGTCAGTTAAGTGTCTGCCTTTGGCTTGGGTCATGATCTTAGGGTCCTGGGATTGAGCCCTATGTAAGTGCTCCCTGTTCCCCAGGGGGGTCTGCTTCTCTCTCTCCCTTTGCCCTCCCACCCCCCAGGTCATGCTCTTTCTCTCTCTCTCTCTCTCTCAAATAAATACATAAAATATTTTTTAAAAACCAAAAAAACATACAAAAAAGGATCCAGTTCCACCAATCATCAGGGAATTCAATTAAAACCATCATGAGAGGGGCACCTGGGTGGCTCAGTGGGTTAAAGCCTCTGCCTTCGGCTCAGGTCATGATCCCAGGGTCCTGGGATCGAGCCCCACATAGGACTCTCTGCTCTGCAGAGAGCCTCCTCTCTCTCTGCCTGCCTCTCTGCCTACTTGTGATCTCTGTCTGTCAAATAAATAAATAAAAATCTTAAAAAAAAAAAAAACCATCATGAGAGACCACTGTGGGCACATAGGAATTAACGAAATTCAAGATTCTGAAAATATCCTAGTGTTAGCAAAGGAGGTAGAGGAAGAGGAACTCCCCTACGCCACTGGGAGAGGGCACGTACGTTGGTTCAACTCCGTTTGGCACTGCTGACAAAGGCGCAATATGTCTATACCCTGTATAATACTCAACTGGAAATATTCCCCACAGAAATACGTACATGACCCAAACCATTCTTAGCAGTCCTCCTTGTTATAGACCCAGACTGAGAACAACTTCTCTGTGCACTGAACAGTAGGGTGGATAAACCAAATGCATCCCGTAATGAAGGTGACCACAGTGAGCGCCCACGACCTCCAGCTCCATGTGCAACTAGGAACAAATGTTACAAATGTTACAAATGCTATGTTGTACGAATGAAGCCAGAAACAAAAGTTTACACTGTGATTCTACTTCCGGACAAAATTGCTCTAGGGAGGGTAGCAGTCAGGACGCTGGTTTCCTTTTGTGGGACGTGAGGCGGGTAGGGGGAGGACGGGAGCTTCCTGGATGCTGGTTACACAAGGGAGCTCCGTTTGTGAACATCTTGCGAGCTGCACACATACGTGTGTATGTGCGTGTGTTGTATTTCAATAAAAAAACAAACTTTATAAAAAAAAAGAAATCCTCTCCATTCTTCCCGGTCCTTTTTGAAATACTTCCTCTGTGGGGCGCCCGGGTGGCTCAGTGGGTTAAGCTTCTGGCTTTGGCTTGGGTCATGGTCTTAGGGTCCTGGGATGGAGCCCTGCATCGGGCTCTCTGCTCAGCGGGGAGTCTGCTTCCACCTCTCTCTCTCTGCCTGCCTCTCTGCCTACTTGTGATCTCTGTCAAATAAATAAATAAAATCTTAAAAAAAAAATACTTCCTCCTTAACAAAGTCTCTGAGATACATGTCATTGGAGGCAACTCTACCTTCTCCATGACTCCACAGCACATCGTGGATCCCTAGATCACTTAGCACCCACCGGAAGCACGCCCGTGTAAGGACAGAGCAAGAGCTTTGGAGACCTGGTTTCTGGTGCAGCCACTTCCGAGGGGGCTGGCCAGGAGCCAGCCCGTCCCCTGCCCCAATTCTAGCAGCCACACTAGCCGCAGGAAGTGACTGCTGATTAAAGCAGAAAATGGAATGAGGTAGTTGCTGGAATTTCCAGAAGGCTAGAACTGGGCTCAGGGGTATGCTGTCAGGTATGGGGCCTAAAATCACACTAAAGAACCAGTCTGGTAGACATCATGGCTGTTGCCGTCAAACTAAGCTCGCATAGCCAACTCCACGGCTACAGGGTTGGACTCAAGAATGGGCCCGTCACACTGTTCAAGCCGCTGCCGTTGCTAACTTTTGAAAGGCAGCAAGCCAACCTATCTGCCACCAGAACATATTTTGCACAGTCCCTGTCCCTTGATGTTACCAATTTCTGGCTTCAAAGTCCACTGTGGGGGCACCTGATCAGCAGGGCCTCTGTCCCGGGTCCTCACCCTAGCAGCAAGGGACTCCAGGAAGATGACTGTCCTTTTCATCATCGACAGCAGGAGGTGGTCTTGCTTCTTAAAGTAGCAGACTCCCCGAACACAAGAAATGGTCACCACAAGAATGCCACCTGTCCATCGCATCACCCAAGGACAAGTGACCTTCCCGTGCCTGTGTCCCCAGAGTAGAAATAGCAATGGCTCCTACACATAGGGGTTGTAACGGTTAGAGGAACTGTAGGTATCCAAGACCCATCATGTATCTAGAACACACCAGAAGCTCAATTAACTCTAAACTCCATTATTGGTGACTTCGGTTGCATTGTAAGTTCTACTTCCCTCCCAGGGGTCCCCAAACCTCAACATATCAGCGCATCTGGTGTTTAACAGCAGGCTCTGAAATGGGATTCCTTTGGTAACAATCAAGCTATTATTAATTAACTAATAATTAATTAAATAATCAAACTAACAAGTTTTCTTACTCATGGAAAGGCCGGTTGCTGGCAGCCCCGCTTCCCCATCGCCTGTTAGCAGGAAGAGCACAATTCGCAAACGCTCAGGCTTTCCCACAGGACCTATTTCCATGGTTAGGGAAAGGAAATTCTTAGAAAAGGTATTCATGAACTCTAACATAAATCGAAGGCAACTCAACAAATGTTTGATTTAAGTCTCTTTATTTTTCGACATTTTTCTTTAGATGGTTAATATCTTTTATTGATTCAGCGGCCAAATAAGGTGGCACCAGTTAGGAAAGGCACCTGTCAGAAATGAAACACCACTGTGTTGCAAGCTCCGTGTCCCAGGAGACCGGCCGCAGACTCCTTGAGAGTGGGGACCGGAACAATGTGTTTAGTAGCACCTCAACATACACATAAGAACCCTTAAAGGATGCTTATTGAGTTATCTTCATTAGTTAAAAAACAAAATATTAAAACCCCTTTCTTGGCCTCCCCTTACCTCTCAGCCTCTCCCCCTCTTCTCCACTTCCAAGCTTTCATTTAGCAAAAGAACATATAACAAGGGATAATTCCTCTAGTAATTCCAAGAAGAGTCCAGTATGGGCAGAAGAGTTTGCTTTTAGGGCTGGAACATTCCAAACAAACAAACAAACAAAAACAATTCTTTTTTAAAAAGCAGAACACTTTCGGGAAACATCTATTTGGGGTTTGAATCCTTTAGGAAATGCCTTTCCATGGTTGGATGGCATTCCATCCCTTGCTCCTTGGGCACAAGGGTTATGGGATATGAAACAGGAATCCTAAGAGCTTTGATGGGCTCAGAAAGGGGTCCTTTGGCTCCAATCCTGGGAGCCCAAAGGAGGCTACCAAAGTGGCTTTGCTCCTAGTTTCAGTGGGGAGGCCAGACTCCTGACCTCTGCTCAGACACATGGACTAGCCTGTCCTCCTCCTGTTCGGCCCATAAAAGAATCCATGTTCTTTGAGCCAGGATGTTAGGGAAGAAAGTGGTACAAGACAGAGAGAGAGAGAGACTTTGGAGTCAAAGACATGGGTTTGCGTCTTATTTTGCAACTTAACTAGCTGTCTGACTGGGGACAAGTACCTTTCTCTTGGAGTCTTCAATTCTCACAAATAACTGGAGGAACAAATAATTCCTCCCAGGGTTATTGGGAAAAAATAAATCCAATGGGATAATTTATGTGAAAGCATCTTGCCAAGTACCTGGTACTTGGTGGATATTTAAACACAGTCGGGAGGAAAAATGTTTGGGGAGGAAGAATCTGCCAGTATTTTTCCAGACACATCCAAGCGAGCATTTTTATAGTGGGATGACATGACTCCGTGACCCTGGGTCAGCCTTCATAGCTTCTTGATCCTCAATTTCCCCTCAGAAGAGATTTCTGACTCCAAGAAGAAGAGACCCCTAGAATTTGGGGTTAAAGGTCAGACTGTGTCACTTTCTGCAACAGATTCAATATTCATTACCTCGCTTCCAAGATGCCTTCCGTTGTAAGGTGCACTACTGAATAAGCAACAGCTTTTGGAGAGAGAAAAAAAATACTACATTAATGGACCCGTCAATTTAAAGACATACTCTGATTTCAGAATCATTAGCGTGTGAACAAAAATGTCTTGCAATTGAAGAAATACTGTAACAGTAATGCTGGCTCTCATTTATTAAGTGTCTGCTGAGTGCCAGGGACCACCAGAGCGGCTCTACCAAGCCCTTGACTAATTAAAGTCAGTCTGTGAGTCTTAGAGTTAGCCAACCCAATATGGAGCGCTCATGTGACTCTTTCAAGGCCCCACGACCAGGAAGTAGGGCTTGGAAGGCAAGCCTTTAATTTCAAAATGCTTTTCCCCCTCAATAGATTGTTTTCTGGGCTAAGGAGTCGAAGAGATCAGCTCTGTACAGAGAAGCAGTTCGCGAATGTGGGGCTTTGAAGGTGACTGGGATGGACACAGGACACAGAAACAGGGTTGTAATCTCATCAGTCTCTAATACTGGTTGTTGGAGGGAAGGTGTGACCCGGAGAGAGAGAGGATTGCTCAGAATCCAAACAGAGGGAAGCCAAGAAATGAGACCTAGTCAGGCTTAATCCAGCCCCAAAGGGAGGGGAGAGGTTCTGACCCGCTCCTGGCTCATTCAGGTCCACAGACACTATACTAAACTTTTGCCCTAGAGGCCATCTTTCTTCAAGGTCACCCTATTCCTTTTCTGAGTCTCTACTAGAAACCTTTCCAGAAGAACTGTCTTTCCCATACCTTTCTTAAAGAGGGAGAAATCGGCTAACTGGTTGTCATGAGCTAGCTAGCAGTCGTCTAGTACTGGAGCAGGTTATAGATTAACAAGTTGGTTTTTTGGTTAGTTAGCACAAGTTAGTCCCCCTGTGCCTGATGAATGGCATGGAATATTTTGCTCTGCAAAGCTGTGGCTATAGCACTTATTCTGACCGGACCCCCGGGGCAGACCCTTTGGTGATATACTTGGGAGCATGCTCGGACACCTGACTCTAGACCAGAAGACCCCTGGGCTGTCTAGCAATGGTGGGGAAGACAGCCACACCCACTGCAGCACTGCAGTGGATTCCCAGCACAGCCGTTCCTCATCAGAGCACAAAAGAATGTTCCACAGCTTTTCGAAAGGGTGGCAGCAGGGAGGTGGAGCAGCTAGGGTGGGGCAGGGCAGGGTTCGGGGCTGCCTGAGCATCTGGACTTGCGTGAGATGCCCCTTGTCGACCCAACCCGAACGGGAGGGAGCTCATAGTGAAGCTGCCGGAGGAGAAATGTGCTTCTGGGTCTTGAATGGAGAAGGCTTTTTGGATGGTGGCCAAGATAGCACCAAGGTGGTGGTGGGAGGTCATCGAGTCTCCACATGGACGTCAACAGGACTGAAGGTCACAGTAGGAGGGTGCTGGCTGCTGTTGTTGTTTGAGCCCAAGGCAGACGGGGAGGCTGGCTTGGGCCCCTTGGGTTCCAGCTCCCGCCTGGTCCTCATTTTCCTGGAATGAGATATGCATGCATGCTTGAGTCTTTCACCTCCTATACCCTGGTATACCCTGTGATTTTGATTCTGGCAAGTACATTAACGTAGATCAATCATTAAATCACATTGCTTGATTGCTAACCACAAAATTGTACAACTAACTGGAAGGGATCTTAGACATCAGCTAGCCTGACCCTTCCATTTTTGTGTGTAACTTAAATACTGAAAATGCTTTTTTTTCCTGTTAAAGAATGAGTAAAGCGTCCTATATTTAAGACTGTATTAAAGACAAAATGAAAATACTATGATTTTTTTTCTCTTCCAAGTTGTGGCATGAGTTAAATATTGCAGTTTCATTACACTTGCCAAGTCGATTGCTAGAAATATTTGAGAACTTTTTGCATAGTTAAGAAGAGAATGGGCTGAAAATGTATGTCCAATCTTTCATTTCATATGCCAGAAAATTCAATGACTACAACAATCATTAATTCAAACGTCTACATGAAATTTCATCTTGTTGACCTAATGTTAATACCTTTTTTTTTTTTAAATTTCAAATGCTCAGGCAAGTTACACAAATAGTACAATTCGTACCTGAGTAGCCTTCATGGAACAATTCACCACATTTGCCTCTTTGTCTCATTCGGTTCATTTACGCATGTGGACACACATATATATATACACAGAGTGTTTTTTAAAATCCTGAACTATTTGAGTCCATTGCAGACGTCATGCTACGTCACCCCTAAATACTTCTCAAAACAAGGGCATTCTCCACGTAACCAATACTCAGCTGTCCCACTTGGCGAGCCTTCCATTTTAAAGATGACACAATCAAGGCTCAGGGAGGTTAAATGACTTGCCTGCCTTTGAGAGACCAGAGACTGAGCTCCAGTCTCTGAGTTGCAGCCCAGGTATCACTGTAAACAAGGTGGGGATGGGTAGATCTCTCCCCAAATTACAACCTAGGAAAGGGGCTCAGAGCTCCAGCAAGGATGGCCAGGAATGAAAGGCAGACACTGTGGTTGGATGCCACTTCCGGGTCTGGGACAGATCCAAACTGTAATACCCTCAAACTTTTAAAAATAACTTATTAAGTGTTGTTATTATTATTATTATTATTATTACATATAGCGGTGGGAGTATTATCTTTGAAACCACATGTACTGGGTTTAAAATCCCAGCTCTGGGGCACCTGGGTGGCTCAGTTGGCTAAGCAGCTGCCTTTGGCTCAGGTCATGATCCTGGAGTGCTGAGATCGAGCCCCACATCTGGCACCCAGGTCAGCGGGGAGTCTGCTTCTCCCTCTGACTCTCCCCCCTCTCATGCTCTCTCAAATACATAAATAAATAAATAAAATCTTTTAAAAAAAATCCCAACTCTGCCAGCGAGGCTGAGTAAACTTGGGCTTGCTGGCTCATTTCCCAGTGCGTGTTTCACACCTACAAAATTGGGGGACATAGAATTACCCACCTGGTGTGGTTGTAGTGAGGATCCAATGAGTTAATACATACAAGGAGCTTAGAATCATGCCTTGCACATCGTAAGAGATCAATATATGCATACCATATATGTGTACATTATATATACATTTTATGCACATAATATATAATATAAAACATGTTTTATAAATAACATTATTATAAAAACAATGCATGTTTGTACCTCCTCAAAATAAAGACGTGTACCCCCTCCCCCTGCAAAAAACAGCCAACCAGCAATCCCATCATGTGGTCACACTGGATATTAACATCTGGCCCTGTAGCATTTGAATCCTCCTTGGTTTTGTGTGTGTGGAACCCACATGTATAATTATAATGTACATATTATCTTTATAAACTTTGCCAATATATTGTAAACAGCTTTCCTCATCAATAAACACACTTCTTTTTTTTTTTTTTAATGGCTTCCAAGTCTTCTATGATGTGGTTGTGTTTATAGTCTATTTTGATTTCTTGCCTAGGAAGAATAACCTTCTAGCCAAGCTGGGACTTAGAGGTGATTACACAACATTTAGTCTTTAGGCAATCACATGATGTTCTTTCCTCCTATTGGGTCCCAGAAAGTGGAGCTGGGGGTACAGGCATTCCAGTATTTGTCACCTCAAATACCCACGTGGTCTGCTCAACACAACCTAGCAGAGGGCTCTCTGAGAGAAAAAGACTGAAACATATTATTCTATTACTGTATGCTACCTTACTGCAGTACTCAAGGCCATTAGCACTGTCATGATGATTATTATATTTAACAAATATTTCTGCAGGTACAAAAATATTTGGTTACCATGAAGATCCTACAGGAGAACAGATGTCAAAAAAGGGCCCACAAAGGGTTAGAGCATTTGATGAAGGACTCATGGGTACTGTGGGGCACACGGCTGGCCCCCACAAGCGTCAGTTCCCATTCACTCTAACATCACAGAAGGGACAAGACCATCAGAGCCCAGGGCATCGCATACCTGTTGTACATCTTCAGCAGGATCAGAACCACGGTGAAGATGATGATGACAACTACCACAATGGCAGCAACAATGGCTCCAGAACCTAAGAGGAGAAAGGTGGAAATAGCAAATGTGCAACCTGAAAAAAGGGAAGCATCCAGAGACTGGGAGGGGGACCTCCACCCGGCACCTTGCATCCTCACTGGATCAGGCAGGGAGAGAATGTGCTGTCCTGACACCCCGACTATTGACCCCAGGGCAGAGACATACCCAGAGTAGCAGTGCACCCTCCCCCCAGGGAGCTTCATTTGCCAAAATCCTATCTTAGGCCATCCTGTTGTCATCAGTCCTAATACAGCATCCAACTTCCTTTGTGAAACAGGCAAGCAAAACACCCTTCCCTCTTCTTGATAATACAAAAGCATTATTTTTGTAGTTAATTTTGAAACTAAAAATACAAGCCAAAAAGGGAACTCATGGCCCCAGGAACCACTGATCACCTACCCATGCATACATCCCCCAATGCCATCATGTGTATGCAGGTACACATATTAGATACCTACTCAACATTTTTTGAGTAATTGATTAATCCTGTCTGAAAACCTACCTCAAGGAAATAAAAGTGGAAAAATAGCACTTGATAAAAATGGAACCATGTTCTGTACACAGTTTTACAACCATATCCTAATCATCTTTCCATGTAATTATATTGTTTTTCATGATTTTGATGGTTGTGTAGACCTCCATTGTTTGAATGTGCCATAATTTGTTTACCAATGCCACACTGAGGATATTTATGTTGTTTTCAATTTTATACCATGAAAAACAAGGCTCTAATGAATGTCCTTGTGGCTTAATATCTCAGGTTCTAATTTCAGTATCAGCACCCAGTTCCCATGGCCACCTCTCATTTCACGTTCAAAATCAACGTCCTTGTGTGAACTAAAACTGGAAATACAAAAAAAAAAACAAACAAAAAACCATAAGGTGGGGGGCACATTTTAAGCCAATCTATTTGATTCTGGGGAATTTATCTTAGGGAACAACCCTATATACAGAAAAAGCTGTATGAATCAAGATACTAATTACAACATCATTTATATTCTAAATACGGGAATGGTTCAATAAGGTATGCCATGCCTAGCTCATGAAATATTATACTATAATCTGAATGACATGTGGAGAGAGAATATGATATTTTGTACACACCCACATATACACATTATGTTGCAACCATTAAAATATGTGCATAAAAACATAATGACGAGTAAAAGAAGCCAGAAATAAAAGGGTGTGTATGGTATACTTCCATTTCCATAAAGCTCGAAACCAGGTAGAACTAATGGCTGGTGGGCAAAGTTAGAACAGTGGGTTCCCTTGACCAGGTGGGGACAGAGTGGCAAGGGGCACTGGGAAGCCTGGGATCCTGGTGATGGTCCTCTTCTTGAACTGCAGGCTGGTGACCCAATTGTGTTCATTTTGTGAAAATTCACCCAGCTGTGCACTTAGGATTTGTGCTTTTTGGTTTTTTTTTTTAATGTATGTAATGCTCTTACGAAAAGGTTTACTACATAAAAACAAGAACAGAACTATGTCCAAATATTCACAGGAAGAAAGACTGGAAGGAAAGAAAAGGAGTGGGGTGGGGAATCCATTATGGAGTAATTTTTTGTTTCTTTTCTGGCGAGTTCTGATACTTAAATGATGATACTTAAATCCACGGTTTTTCAACGTCACCTGCATAACCCTTTGCTGAGGGGACCCTCCTGTGCCCTGTACAATGTTCAGCAACATCTCTGGCCTCCATACTCTGATGTCATTAATACTGCTTCTTCCTCCCCGCCAGCTGTGACAAGCAAAAGTGTCCAAACATTGTCAAATGTCCCCTGATAGTAAAGTGGCCAGATAAAGTAGCAGAGACTTATTTAAATTAGAGTTACTGACAAAGAGTAATTTTTGCGATGTCCTACCTATCGCATGGCATGTCCTTATAGTGCGCAAATACTGTTACTCTTCAATTCAAATTTAACCGGCTGTTCTGTATCTTATTTTTGAACTCTGGCCATCTTATCTAGGGGCAGAATCGTCTAGTTGAGAACCACCGCTCTTAGTTAAATAAGAGCAGAATCATTCCCATCTTGCTGATGGGGATTCGATCTACCCTGCATTTCCTTTCAGAACTGTTTTGAGCTATGTAGGCAGGCCTCTGTAGGTCTCCCCACCTGGAAAGGAGCAGGAGAACACGTGGGACCCTGTCTCAAGACTGACCCTTTCTGGGTCTCTGTGGAAGACCCACATCCTGCCAGTAATCGGTTTCCTGCCAGGACCACGGTCTGGAGCTGTCATCACTGGGGAAACATTCCACGTGTGCTGGGAAGCCTGATCCATGTGCGGGGGGTACGTGCCAGACCAACAGAAAAGACGGAAACAGGCCCAACTTCCCCTCATATGATTAACTGGTATTCTGAAGAGTAGTTAAGTTTTTCCTTCCGGGCATCCCTTGTTCCTGCCAAATGTCTCCCCGGGTCTACTCCCACCCACACTCATTTACTCCTTTGTCAATCGATGGGATGTTTTGCCTTGTAAAAATAGTACCAAGAGTGTGAAAGTAGTTCCATTTTAAGGTGACTCATTGAGGGACATCTTACAGGAGAGTCAATGTCTGTTGCCCTCCAGACCCCAAAACTCCCTGATGACAATAGCAGTCACAGCAGTAATGATCACAATACTACTCATTAGGTAGTTTGTGTGACTCGAGGCTATTCTAAGCTCCTTACATGGATCATCTGGTTTAGTCTTCACACCATTCATGTGTGTGATGCTAAGAGTAGCTTCATTCATATCCCCATCTTACAGATGAGGAAACAGACACAAAGTAGTGAGGTCACGTGTTCATGGTCACGGTGGGCATATGGCAGAAGTGCCACTGGGACCCAGGCAGTCTAACTCCGGAACCCATGCTCTTGACCTCGACACCCGGAGCTGACCATGGTCCTCAACCCGCCATCCCTTCCCTGGCTGCCAAGCCAAGTTGACCTTACTCTTGTACAGAAAGTCTTCTTCTCTGGTGGTCACGTTCAAGGAGAAGAAGGTAGTACCCCCCAAAGGGGTGGCTGTGGTCATCTCGATCCTGGGAAGAACAAAGACGAAAGTTTGTTTAGCACCAGGGTGAGCTTTACAATGCCTGTGTGATGCCTCCTTTGGTCCTCACCTGGATGACTGGAGAAGAGTCAAGCAGGCGGTTTCTCTTAGCAGCAAGTAAATACAAGGCCTTTTACTGTCTACTGTGGTGAATTAAAAATAATGTCTGACAGGGGCGCCTGGGTGGCTCAGTGGGTTAAAGCCGCTGCCTTCGGCTCAGGTCATGATCCCAGGGTCGTGGGATCGAGCCCCGCATCGGGCTCTCTGCTCTGTGGACAGCCTGCTTCCTCCTTCTCTCTCTCTGCCTCTCTGCCTGCTTGTGATCTCTGTCTGTCAAATAAATAAATAAAATCTTTAAAAAAAATAATGTCTGACATATGTAAAGAACTTCATTGTTCACGGCAGTTTAAATTAATTCAACAATATTTATTAAATTTTTCCTAATGAGGTTTTACCCTCATTAGGTAGAGGTTAGAATGTCTAAACTGTTATCTTCTAGAAACTGTGTGAGGGAGGCTATGATTGTCATTTTACTGATGAGAGTGAAGTCCCCAAGGCTTCATGGAGCCCCAATTGAATTTAACCCAGGACACGGCTTGAGGCTGTCAGTATCTCGTAATGATGCCCGAAACAATGCTCCTGCTCTCAGAAGCTTTGCAATCTAAGGAGGCCAACAAAAAAAAAAACAAATAAGCAAGCAGATGGAAAATTTAACTATGCTACCAAGCAGTCAGGGACATGAGCCATCCCTGGGCTGTGAAGAATGGTTTCAAGGAAAAGCTAAATTTGCATGAGCCTTGAGGGATGGAGATGGCTTGGGATGGCGGGACAACAAAGGCCAGGCTGCATACAGCCCTCAGTGGGAGGACAGGCCATGTGTGCTGAGTGCCCACCAGGCACCAGGTCCTGTCACAGGTTTCACACCTGTATCAGCTCACTCGTTAATCATCTTCTCAATCGTCATCTTTTGCTGCTGAGCAAACTGAGGCTCAGAGTGGTTGAGTGAAGGGACAAAAGTCACACAGCAAGGGAGACACAGGGCTTGGACCCAAACAGACTCTCTGAGGGCACAGTATAGTTTCTTTCCCTGATGGCAGCAGGAATCCGAATTCACAAGCCTGCGATCTTACACTTCAGAGTGAGCCAGGAGGGATGCCGTTCATGCAACGTCATGCCACCAGGAACAAGTATCGAGATCCTCCCCCGAGAGGAGGATTCTGAGCCTATGATAGTATCCACACGTGCTCTGAATGACAGGCATCGAGAAGAGGAAAGACACGAACGAGGGCTCCCTACTTGAGAGCAGCACTTTCACTGTAGCTGCTGACAGTCTGGAGGCCTGTGAAGGATCGCCATCAAGGAAAGAATTATCCAGGCCTATCTGTCATGCTAAGAACACATGGGCTTAACGGTGGTCACTCCATCTTCTGAAGAAGAGATATTCTTTACACCCAACACAATATTTGTACACCAATTTGCTTTTTTCCCCCTTTTTAAAAAAATTTATATATTTATTTGAGAGAGAGAGTGTGCACAAGCAGGGGGAGGGGGAGAGAGAGAGGGGAAAGCAGACTGCCCCCTGGGCAGGGAGCCCGATGCAGGGCTCGATCCTAGGACGCTGGGTTCATGACCTGAGCCAAAGGCAGACGCTCAACCGACTGAGCCACCCAGTCGCCCAATTCGTTTTCTTCTTAAAATAAATATTTTAAAATTATAAATAATAATGTCATAGGAGCTCATGTACCCAGCACTCAGGCTGAACGAATGTTCACGATCATATTCTCTTCAGTTCTTCTTTATTAAGGAAGAAAAGCGAGACTCCACTGAAATCCTTCTTTTGCTCTACTTCCACCTCATTTCCTCCCTCCCCCCGAAGTAACCACTACCTTGGCCGTTAGTGTGTATTCTTCTCATCCAAGTTTTAAAATGTTTACCACGTCTGCATATACAGATTGTGGTTCTACATATTTACTAAAGAAATACTAACTGAGCACCTACTAAGTGACTGCTGCTGCGCTGGGAGCTGGGAACACACTGGTGAAAGGCCAGGCAGACTGCTCGCCTCCAGACGCTCACATTCTAGTGAGAGAGAGACAGAGCAATCTTGGGCTCAAAAACACAGTCATCTCCTAGTGCCCACACTTGAACAGCTGGCAGCGAAAACCCTTCGCTGGCTGTCTCCAGCCTCTCTTTCCAGTCTCTCGGCTCCTCACACCAACCTCTACCAAACTGCCATGATAAGGGACCACTCCATCCTCCCCTGGCATTCCTGGGCCTTGCTGCCCAGGCTCCGTCCACTCCCAAACCCCCCCTCCCCTTTCCCACAGTGGACATCTCCTGAGAGTTCTCACCTCCCGGCCGCAGCTCCCCACTCCCCCAGCTCCTGATAGAAATGGGTCAGGGCACCTGAACTGGGGGCAGGTCATCAGGCTGAGGGCTCTGGTGGCTGTGGCCTGTCCCACCCAATGGGGCCTCAGCCTCAGAATGGCCCTCTCTGCCTTCATTTTCTCTGCCCTCCTTTAAGCCACCCGGTACTACTTAAAAACCCATAGTTCTTGTCTGTCCCTTCTTCCCGAAGACCAGATCCTCGGGACTCCCATGACCTGGGCTCTCCCAAGGAGCCCTGTGTGGCTCTGCCTCACTCCTTGTACTGGTCCACCTTTCTTCCTTGCTGGGCTTCCCGTCTCCTGACCTCCTTCAACAGGCCCACTGGCCATGTTCTCCTGGTGGCTGCCTTTCCAAAATGAACACATCCTTCAGGACTGAGCCCAGCCACACTTGGGAAGGCTCTCCCATCCCCTAGCCAGAATTAGCCTTCGGTCCTCTGCTCCCACAGCAGAGCTCCTCGAAGAAGCATGACCACAGCATGTGTCTTGATTGCTCTGCCTGGCAGTTAACCTCCCATGTTCACTGTCGGGTCCTTAAGGGTAGGGGCTGTTTGGGGTCTTTCTCGTATCCTCCTCCTGCTTCTCCCAGATAAACTGGTTCTTCTCACCTTTGCCAGGAGAAGTACTGAAGCAAGTGACTGAACTTCTCCCAGCTTGGTTTACTCGTTTGTAAAATGAGGTAGCTTTTCCCAAGGGAGCTGAGGGTTCAAGGTTAAGTATGGAAAGTGCTTTCAGTGCTCCATAAATGGCAGCTCTGAGTATTTTGGGGGGTGGGGTGGGGGATAATAGCAAATATTTGCTGAACTCAGAGCCAGGTGGCTCTCTGGAGCTCAAAACAAGGAAAAATTATTTCTATAAAAATAAATTAGGACCCATATGAGAATATGGAATGAAAGCCTCCCCCAACCCCTGCTCCCACTGCTACTCCCAAGGAGAGGCACCTGCTCCCACTGCCCACCATTCCCCCATCCGATCATAAAGAGTTTTATGATGCATTTGCCTAAACCATCTGCTTCTACCCACACCAGTATCAATCTGAGAAGACCCATCAATACTGTTTTCTTACAATTCCTTTTAAAAACAGAAAAAGAGAGACAAATAGCCACTGGTCCAGAGTCACTTAGTGAGAGAGACATGGCATTGTCACTGATAAGGCTAAACCCTGCCTGGGGACATATCTCCTTTGGACCAACACACACAAAAATGATAGACGCCATCACCCAAGTGCCCGCTATGTGCCAAGACCTTGGGCCAGGCATTTTCTTTTTTAATCCATGCTTTGATTTAATTAGCAAAGGCCATGTAAAATAGGGTTTCCCCTCCCCTGGATCAGAGGACCCCAAGGTTTGGAGCTCTAAAGCTCTCTCTCCTGGTTTACACATTCTGGAAGATGCAGAGCTGCCTGTGTACCTGGGCCTGCAAACTTCAAAGCCTGTAGGATCCCCACCCCACCAATCTGCTGCTCATACCTGTGTGTCTAGAGGGGCTCTTGAAGGTTACTACGGAAACATGCACGTGCACGCATGCGCACTCACACACACACACACACACACACACACACTGACCAGTAACGCAGCTGCCCAAGGCCACCGGGACACAGATTCCTCCGCGGACCCTTCAAGGTGACCTCGAGGGGACCTAGTTCTGGGTGCAGACCTCCTTTCGGACGGGCAGGCTACTCTTTCTGAGGGAACAGTGAGTCATCTCAGAGTATATCTTGCCTTATGTCAGGCCCCAAGGCTCTCAATTACATCTCTGTTCCTGCCCCATCAAAGAAGGTGGGAGGGAGGGCGGTGGGACATTGATGGCCAAGGCTGTGGGTGTTTTCATGTGTGGGACCCAGCCATTCCTGTTAACCAAGTGAAGCCCAGCAGGGGCTTTTCAGTATCCACTGTGTCTGTGACCAGATCCATGGCCATAGGAAAGCAAGGAGGGGGCAGGGAGAGTGAGAATGGTTTTCACTAACAGAGGTTAATTTAATAATAATAATAAATTATGCACCAACATGGTGCTCAGTGCTCTATGAAGGAGGTCTCATTAAATCCTCATACCTCTCGGGTAAGGAAGGTAGAATCACTGCCCCTTCTACAGATGAAAAAACTGAGGCTCACAGTACAGAAGTATCAACCTAGACTCACAAGGCTAACGGGGTGCCATGCTAGGATTTGCGCCAGGATCTGTCCTACCCTGCAGCCCCTTCTCCGCATATCCTCACTGGACCGCCTCCCGGGGAATGTGCAAGACACAAATGTCCTGGCACCCAGGCCCTGAACCCACAAAGCTTTGATGAGAAAACCCACACAGGCTGGGGCTCAGCTCTGCCCCAGACCCCCGACTGGTCCTGTCTGACTGGTCCCTGCTCTCCGCCACACTCTGAACCTCTGTCTTCAGTACAGCCTTAATTGCATTTACAGAATCTACAAGGAACTGTTGTTCCCCTGGGTTGTTTACAAATGGTCCTGTGTGGGAGGTCAGTCTGGGAAGTGATGGAGGGTCAGGACCATTTACCCTCTGAGTCACTCCTCTCTGCCTATCCCTTGGTCAAATGTTCACGCTGTATCTGGAAGATAAACATTCCCAGATCTCATCAGTCCCAAATATCTCCCCCACTGCTCTGTCCCCTTGGTATCCTTCTTCCTTCTGGCCTGGCCTAAAAGTTCCTCCCTGGATAAGACAACAAAGATGCTACCAACACTAACAGACCCCCCACTCAAATGGCCAACTGTAACTCAGAGTAGGTAACCCATGAAGAGCCCAGACCCACCAAAACACTGGGATTGATTTCTCCCCATTGCCCAAACCTTGGGAGATTCAGCATGAATTGGTTTCTTCCACAGACACGAACCTCACTACTCCCAATCAGCCCCTAGAGTTTTGGATATGTTTTTTTCAGAAAACCAAACTTCACGTTAAAACCAAAATATCTTTCCTTATAATTTTCACCCACTGGTCCTACTTCTCTTGCCATAAAGGTAAATGTACTGCCTCTTATGCATGACAACCCACCAGAGTTGAGCACTTCTGTGTAAGAAAGGCGAAACCAAACTCCAGGGATGAACAGCGACAACGGCCCCAGTCAGCCCAGCAATTTTACCTCCCACCAGTAGGTGGCGCCAGCAACTGGCTACAGTTTATCCCGTTTACCCTAACCAGCAAATGGTTGGTACATGTCCTGCGAACCCAACCTGTTTCTAAAGAAAGGAGCTTTACGCTCATGAAAACAGCAATATGTTCTCTGATTATTTTTTTTTCCCCAGGACAAATATACTACGCCCCTTCAAACAATCTTTACAATGATCATGTCCTTCATGAGATCATTACTCTGTGTGTCTACGTCCCCCTTAAATACAGCACCCCAAATAGGAAGCCTATCTCCGGAGGGAGTCTGAAATGTCCAGAAGGACATTTGTCTTGATACTTCTCAGACCTAAGCCTGAATTCTAGCTCTGTGACCTTGGTCGACTTTCTTCCCCTCTTGGTTTCTGATCTGTGCAACAGGGGTTGCTGTGAGAATTAAGAGAGATCAAACATGTCCTGGATTAATGCAAACAAATAGCTCTTTACCCTTACAGGCTGTGTCGCAGCACACACACCCTATGGGTATACTCCCAAACCTTTTCCAGACTTATTCTCATGCTTGTTTATGGTCCATCAAAGCTCTGAGTTCGGTAAGTGGAAGGGCTTTCTAAACCTCAAAGTGCTTTGGAAATGTAAGGCAACAGCAGCCGCGTTATGACGGACGATATTATGATCAGCTGCTGCCCAGTAACCAGGTCTCCATTACGCTCCTGTGCAAATGTCATTTTGAACTTAAGTGCAAGACTTCGCACTGGCCCTATTAGCCTTGACCTCGTTGGTGTGGGCCCTCAGGAGAGAAAGTCCAGCTCCTCTTGGGTGGATCTCAAGACCTCCAGGCAGTGTGACAGAGCACACCGTCTATGAGGTCATGACCCAGCAAGGGCTCTGGGGTCAGGGAGACCTGGGTTTTCATCTTGGCCTCATCTCTGACCAGCTAGCTCTATGAGCTGAGGCACTTTTTAGGCTTCAGTGTTTTCATTTATAAGGATAACGCCCCCTATCTTGTAAGGTTGTTACAATCAGGGAGCTATAATTACCCAGCATGGTGCCCGGTGGATGGTGGGTGAATGGTCAAGGTCAGTTCCTGGCCCCACTTCTCCTTTCTCTTCTGTCCTCGGTCTGTCATCAACCTGTTCTCCTTGGACCTTGAGCTCCCAGTTCTCTACCTGGTGAAGTGTTTGCTGATATGGTCAAACTCCCTATGACCAGGGAGGTCAGAGAATCAGACTATGAAGCTATGTCCCAAGGAGGGGATTTGAAGAGGGGTTCACTAGAATTTCTGAAGGGTTCAACCCTTTCTTCCATTTCCACTGAGGAATAGTAAAACCTCTGCCAGGAAGGCAAAAATCCTCATGGGACTGGTAGAACATGGGGCTTGCTGGATGGAGAGGGCAAGAGCATGCCATAGATGCCTAACTGGAATAGAATTGTTTCCTTTTTTAAAAAAGATTTAATTTGAGAGAGACAGAGGGAGAGAGCAAGTGAGTGTTGCGGGGTGCAGTGGGGGAGGTCAGGGACTGAGACAGAGGGAGAAGCAGGCTTCTCACTGAGCAGGGAGCCCAATGGGGGGCTCGATCCCAGGACCCCAGGATTATGACCTGAACCGAAGGCAGAAGCTTAATTGACTCAGCCACCCAGGCGCCCCTGGAATTAAGATTCTTTCCTCCAGTCAATACTGAGTGGGGATCACTGCCCCCCCCCCATGCCTAGCCCAGCACTGATGACTGAGGGGCCTGATCAATATCATAGTGAAGTCCTCTGGAAAAAGCAGGGGCCTTTGCATCTGGAAGCCCAGGTTTTAGGTCCATCACATCTATCAAGTCTTATTGACCTGCCCTGTCAAATTCTGGCTTGAACATCCTTTATTTCTGATTTTAGGACCCACATTCTAACAAGAGGTGCCCCCAAAGAGCTTCCAACCAAGACGCAAGGCGATAAGTTCCCTGTACCAAGAGATATAAATAGAAATCCCAGATGAAACCAGTCACAAGGCAGATTTGTGCTTGGTGCCAAAAGGGCAGCACAGGCCGTGCCAGGAGTCAGCAGGAAGAAGACCTGTGGGCGTTGTGGCAGAGACTGACCGAGAGCTGGAATGTGACCCGCGGCTTCCATTCGCCCCTGGGTCTTGGGGTGCAAGCCAACAGCCAGCTCCCAAGAGTCCTCAAACTCCACCTGAAGGCTCATGTAAGCCTCCATGTGTCCCACTGACCCCAAGGGGAAGAAAGGTTAAAAGGTTAAAAAGTGGGGCACCTGGGTGGCTCAGTGGGTTAAAGCCTCTGCCTTCGGCTCAGGTCATGATCTCAGGGTCCTGGGATCGAGCCCCG
Organism: Taxidea taxus jeffersonii; assembly: GCA_003697995.1. Classification (NCBI taxonomy): domain Eukaryota; kingdom Metazoa; phylum Chordata; class Mammalia; order Carnivora; family Mustelidae; genus Taxidea; species Taxidea taxus. The sequence goes on along the minus strand of ML107733.1, from coordinate 18,727 downwards.
CATCGGGCTCTCTGCTCAGCGGGGAGCCTGTTTCCCTTCCTCTCTCTCTGCCTGCCTCTCTGCCTACTTGTGATCTCTGTCTGTCAAATAAATAAATAAAATCTTAAAAAAAAAAAGAAAGAAAGAAAAAGGTTAAAAAGTTGATGCCCCTACGGGAATAGGTCCAAGGGAAAGAATTCTCCCTTGACACGCTAGTCACGACAGGGAGTGAATGACGGTTTAAGGAGATGCCGACACAGCGCTAGGCACTGGGCTTCTACACGGTTTCTCTTAACACAAGGCAGGTCGTTTTATGGCCAGTCTGCTGACAGGCAACAGGCTCAGAGAGGTTAAGTGACTTGCCCAAAGTCTCACAGCAAGCGAGGGCAGAAGCTGAGGCTCAAACTTGGACCTTCCACCTTGAAACTGCTCATGGCAGCCAAACCTCCCAGGAGGTAAGGAATATTCCTGGGGATACTCTGAGGGTCCACAGCCCTGCTGAGGCTGTGCTCACCCCTCTTTCTCCTTGTTGATGTTGTAAGCCCAAGAGGTACGACAAATCTCCAGAGGGTGGCAGGGCTCCTGGGCCACGGCCCCGTTCACATTTCTTAATTCTGTGCTGTGGGGGCCACCCCGGGCATGGCAGGATCCCCGCCTCTGCCCACGAGCTGCCAAAGCACCCCCACATCTCTTAGGCGTGCCCAGTGTCCTCAGGGAGGCAAATCGCCCCAGGCTGGAGCAGAGCTAGAGGCCTGTCTACAGTTACCTATCTTTTCTACCCAAGAAAGTCTAGACAACAAAGAAAATGTCCAGTCTGTACTAACGTCTGTGGACAGAAGGTCGGCAGAGACAGGGACGGTGATGGTGATGGTGACTGCAAACAGGACCACGGCCTGTCCACCCAGGGCCTGTTGAGTACCTGCTACCATGCTGAGTTCTTCGCATGTTACCTCTATCTTCCTGAAGAGAGAAGTGAGGCTCAGAGACGGCAGGTCACTGGCCCATGGTCTCTGGGCTAATACATGGCAGAGCTAGGAGGCATTCATTTCCTAGGACTGCTGTACCAAATCACCACACACGAAGTAACTAAAAACAACAAAAAATTGCTTTTCTTAAAGTTTCAGAGGTCAGAAGCCTAAAACCAGCATCACTGGGCTAAAATCAAGGCACTGGCAGGGCCGTGTTCCTTTTGGAGCCTCTAGAAGAGAATCTGCTTCCTTGTCTGTTCCAGCTCAGGCAGGTCACCGGCATTCCTTGGCCCAAGGCCTCATCGTCCACCTTGACCTTCAAGCTCACGGCATAGCATCTTCCTGTGTCTGTGTCTCTGACCTCTGCTTCCATCATGATGCCTCCTTCTCTCTGGTCCTCTGGCCTCCCTAAGGATTTTCATGATTACATTGGCCATACCTGAGAAACCCAGGATCATCTCCCCGTCTCATAACCCTTAATTTAATCATACCTGCAAACTCCTCTTTACCATTAAGGGGACAGGGTCCCAGGTTTCGGGGATTAGGATGTGGATACTGCTGGGGGCCATCACCCAGCCTCACACGTGGTAGATTTCGACTCTCACCTCGCTGACCCCAAGGTTTGTACTCAATCCACTCCTGCCTCCTCCACTGAGCCTGAAGAGGCACATCTCGCTGTCATAGGGGATTCGAAGGTAGATCATATACCCAGGGAGCCATGGGTACCAGCATGCATTGGGAGGGAGTATGGGAGGAGCACTGTGAGAGGAGCAGAGAAACGGTCCTGGAGACCCCAGGCCGGCTAGCTGGGGCACAGCTGTGCATGTGAGCTCGGGGTGGGGGTGGGGTGGGGCAAGGGGACAACTGGGCAGGCTTGACTCTCCCCCACCCCCATTGCCACACAAGCTGTTTCCCATAAGCCTTTGCACCTACCCGCAACTTAAGCTTCAAGCCCGTCCGTCTATAGTTCCTCTATCCTAAAGGGCCAGCCCGGCCCGGCCCCCACCCAATTGTGTGATGTATTAGTTAACTGAGAACCATTCTCAATTTCCCCTTTCCAAATCTCTTCCCTGCCAAAGGCTTAGAAAGTCTTCAGTCTTATAAATGCTCTCCTTGCCCTGTTCTGCTGGATGAGGAAGCCGGTCAGCGGTCCGGCCCCTCCCGAGCCCCCCAGTCCCTTCACAGAATCGAGAAACCACACTGAGTAGGTTAACCAGGCTCTTTCTCCCCAGACAAGCAGGGCCTTTGACTTCTTCCAGCAGCCCTCAGGCTCGGCAGTGACCTAGGGATGGTTTCTCCAGGCTCCTGGGCATGACAAATATCCTTGCCCATAGGAAAATGACAGGTGAAAGGGGCAAATTCAGTGTTGCATCAACCCGGGAAAAACAAAGTCTGGGAACTATTTTTTTTTAATTAAGTTATTTATTCGAGAGAGAGAGAAAAAGAGATTGTGGGCATGAAGAGGGGGAGGGGCAGAGGAGAGGGAAAGAATCTCAAGCTGATTCCATGCCTAGCATATGTAGGGTTCGATCTCCTGACCCTGAGATCACGACCTGTGCTGAAATCAAGAGCTAGATACTCAACCAACTGAGCCACCCAGGCGCCCCAGAACCATTTTAATCTTTTTAAAAACTGCAAGGGGGGAGGCACCTGGCTGGCTTCATCAGTGAAACCTGTGACTCTTGATCTTGGGGTCATGAGTTCAAGCCCCACTTGGGTGTAGTAATTACTTAAAACAATAAAATCTTTAAAAACCAAATTGCAGAGGGTTATGCATAGTAGATGGAGAGACAACAAGCATTCATTTCTGCATCCTCCCCAGACACCCGCAGAAGACAGTAAAGGAATCAAGGTGTATACATCCTCATGGCCAAAGGGAAAGGAGAGAAGAAACCACACTAGAGAGAGGCCATTCCAGGTTTGAAAGCTGGACACGCTGATGCTTTCGTGTTGATTCTGTAGCCTGGAAAAGGCAGAGGCCTAAACCTGTAGGGTGGCGGGGGAGGAACCTATAAAAGTGGATCATGCTGAAGCTGCTCAGGAAAGCTCACGAGTGGGGGGCAACAGGTGCCCCCAAAAGTCAGGTGCCATGTGGGGCTGAAAAGAGGAAGACACAAGTCTTTAAGAGGAGCAGCTCAGCTCCAGCCCAGCCAGCCCCCCGACCTCGTCCTCCTGGCCATAGGCCTCCTCTGTCCTGCACGATCGGGTAAATCCATCCCTATAGAGAGTGAATCAGGAGGCAGACTTGCACTGTCCAACATCACAGCCACACGTGGCCGCCTACATTTAAGGGAAAAGTAAGTTAAATAAAATACATTTCAGTGCCTTACTCCCACCAGCCACATTTCAAGTGCTGACTGTTTCCCATGCCTTGTGGCCCTGTATTGGTCAGACCAGTTCTAGAATGCGTCCAGCACTGCTCTAGACCCTGGCTGTCCAAAATGTGGCCCTTGGGTCAGCAGCAGCAGCAGCTCTGAGCATCTTGTTAGTAATGCAGAATCTCGGGCCACATCAGGAACACTAGACAAGAATCTGGACCTGAATTGGCCTCGTACAAGATCTCCGGGTGATTCAGGGCACAGCTGACTTCGGAACTCAGATCTCTGAGAGAAACCTAGCACTGGTGGGGGTTCATTCCTGGCTGGGAATGGGGCTGAAAGTCTAAATCATGCAGTGAGGGGCTCACCCTGTCCCCTGAGCCCCTTGGGCCGGAACTCAGGCAGCCAGGCTCAACCTCTAAGCAGGAAATTAGAGAGGGGCTGGGGAGACTGACCAGCCAAAGAGAATAGACTATAGATACTGACAGAAGTTAGGATCCTCCATGAAAGGACCAGGTTCTCACCAATCAGCCAGTGAGGTTACTAGCTGACAAGCTCCCCACCCCCTAACACCTCAGGGAAAAAAATTTTTTTAATAAGCTTTTTAGGGGCAACTGGATGGCTCAGTCGGTTAGGTGTCTGCCTTCAGCTCAGGTCATGATCTTGGGGTCCTGGGATTGAGCCCCGCATCCAGCTCCCTGTTCAGCGAGGAGCCTGCATCTCCCTCTCTCCCTCATCCCTCATCTCGCCCCCACCCCGACTCAGGCTCTCACTCTCTCAAATAAATAAAATCTTAGAAAAAATAAATAAATGAGCTTTGCAGTGCCTTACTCTTAAACAAAAAGATAAGCCCAAGGGCCTCGAACAAATGAACAGACAGCAAACAAAACAAATGAACGGCTGGAGGCATTTAAAACAGATGATTCAAAAGGCAGAAGAAAATGTCCTTGTTCTCAGAGAGGTAAGACCCCGCATCTATAGAGCAAGATCAGGGTGCTGTAAGAAAAGAATATTCTGAAAACAAGAAAGGGTGCCAACAAATAAATAAGAAAAGCCTGACCAAACAGAAACTTTAATAGAAGGGTTGGAAGATGAGAAAATCTCTCAGAAAGTGAAACAAAAAAGATAAAAGTAGGTCAGAACAGACTGCTCCAGGAGGTCCAACATCCTATTAATAAGAATTCCAGAAATGATTAAAAAGAGAAAATCGAAAAGAGGAAATTATCTTTTTTTATTTTTATTTTTTTAAAGATTTTATTTATTTATTTGACAGAGAGAGATCACAAGTAGGCAGAGAGGCAGGCAGAGAGAGAGAGAGAGAGGGAAGCAGGCTCCCTGCTGAGCAGAGAGCCCGATGCGGGACTCCATCCCCGGACCCTGAGATCATGACCTGAGCCGAAGGCAGAGGCTTAACCCACTGAGCCACCCAGGCACCCAGAAGAGAGGAAATTATCAAAGAATCCCTGAAAATTTCCCAGAAATGTAGACCAGGAGCTTCCAGAATGAAAGGACCCTCTGAGTCCCCAGAGCAATAAGGACGACCCACAGGAGGGCTCATCATTATGCCTTTTCAGAACACTGAGCATAAAGAAAATATCTCATACACCTCCACAGGTTTTTTGTTTGTTTGTTTTTTAAATAGGGTCAAATACAAATAAAAGGACCCACAATCAGATGAGAGGAGAAATTTGTCAGCAGCAGCACTAGGAGCTCTGAGACAACTCTCCAAAGTTCTGAGGGAAAATAATTTCCAGCCAGAAGTGTACAGTAAGCCAAACTAAACATTGAGTGGAAAGGCAGAAGAACGTTTTCTGGCATGCGAAGCTCCAAAAAAAAAAAAAAAAAAAAAAATCCCCCCCACCCAGGCATCGTTCCCCGGGGAAGCTCCTAGAGGACAGGCCCCACTAAAGAAGAGGAATGAACTAGGCATGGGAGGACAGGGGATCCAGGGACTCAGAGGGAGCCCGGGTGGGAGGACCCTGCAGCAGCCTGGGGGTCACAGTCCGACTCAGGGGACGACAGAGGTGCGGGGAGATTCTGGCAGCCAGGAAAAGGGAAACTGGCAGATATTCTGATGTGTTGGTCCAAACTGAAAGGAGATCTACTCTTCTCTGGAAAAGTCTGGGGAATGAATTTATGATAGAAAAGTAAGCTTCCCCAAAGCCTTAAGGAACCAAAAACCACTCTTTGAATCCCCACTTCACCCCCCCATTCCTCATTCACCCCTCCTCACCCCCTGAGGTGGTCCTGGGAGGCAACTCCTTGTGATCACAGGACTCCGTGGAAGCCAGTCTGAAAACTACTGAGTCCACAGCCCTCTCTCCTTACACAGGGGGAAACTGAGGGCCAGCGAGGCACCCAGGGGGCATGGAGAGAAGTTGTTTCATTGACAGTTAATTTGGTACAGTTTTGAGAACTCCTTGTTGATTGATTTGAAACAAGATCAATGACAACAAAAGAACAAACCAAACCAAACCTAGAGGAAGCGAGTTGGTGGGCCATCGGGGAGACCCCACCCGGCCCTCACACTGCCCTCAGCTCAGGTGCCACCTGCTGCGTGGCATGACGTTTCTAGAAGGCACAGACTGGGGTTTCTGAGCTGCTTCTGTCATCCATCAGAGCACGAACACATAGATGAAACTGAGCTTGGTATCCCATGGACAAAAACCAAACCCGGAGCGATGGGTGGCTCAGTGGGTTTAAGCTTCTGCCTTCAGCTCAGGTCATGATCTCAGGGTCCTGTGATCGAGCCCCGCATCGGGCTCTCTGCTTGGCAGGGAGCCTTCTTCCCCCTCTCCCTCTCTGCCTGCCTCTCTGCCTATCACTCTCTGCCTGTGATCTCTGTCTGTCAAATAAATAAAATCTTAAAAAAAAAAAAAACCGAACCCAAATGGGGAACCAGCAACCTGCTTGGAACCAGGTGCCCCGCCCCCCAGTGCTTTGGGGTAGGTCATCATTGTCTTTAAGAACCAAGACCACTGTCCTCTTAGAGACTCCTGTAATCTGCGTTCGTCCCTAATACTAACCTTCCAATGGTCTCGCTTTTGATTCTGTCTCTCCCTCTGCCTTTTCCAAGCACTTGGCTGACCTCAAAGTGTTTGCAATGAATGTGTTTAGGATGTAGATGTTGTCTGGGGTATCTGCACTTGCACACGGAATTCTAAGAAACCTAGTCCTTACTCTGTAATTTTAACGTGGGACCTTCTTGCCTGATCTGTGGAGCTCGCCATCTTAGCTATTCAACCCAGACAGGGAGGCCTGTCTGACAAGGAGGCCTGTGTAGGAGGTCAGAACCCTGGGCTGGAAGTTAGGAGTACTTCTGCTATTTCCTTGCTGTGTGACCTTGGGCAAGTCCTTTGTTCTGTCTGGACTTTGGTTTGTTGTCCTGCAAAACACACAGCGGGGGACCCAGTGACCTCTGCCATCTCCTGCGCCTTCCATCTTGTGACATGCCCAGCCTCCCAGTTTGGTTCAGGACATGGCCCCTCACCCTCCCCAACTCTTGCTGGCCTCCCACACCCTCCATTCCAGAGGGAACTCCCCTGCCCTTTCCTGCCCAAGCCCAGGCCTGGCAGGCACTGGCCTGCCGAGAGGACAGGAGGTGGGGAAACCACCCCAGCCGTTCAAGCTGCTGCGGTGAGGGCTGGCCCCTGGCCGGTCACAACAGGCCTAGAGCTACAGAGGGGCATTTGTCTGGGGGACCCATGGTTTCTTTTAAACCTTCCCTCTGGTCTTTGGCCCGCTGCCTCTCTTTGCTCCCCACCCTCTAAGGTGGCAGGGCCAGCCCCCACCTTGTCAGGAGGTGGACCTGAGCGTCCCCTCTGTGGGCTGGGAAAATGGGCAGAAGGAAGGAGGTGGGAGGAAGGGCAGGGGAGCCATATACATGTCGGGGGTGGGCAGGTGAGGTGGATGCAGGGGGGCCATAGGGAGCGTTTAGGAGGAGAGAGGCTAGTCCCTGACTCCCTTACCAACTAGGCAAGCCCCTGAGAGCAAGAGATTTCCTCCTCTGCTCCAGGCCTCAGTTCCCTCAACTTTAAAAATGGGAATGACTGTGCCTCACTGCTGTGAGGACCAGATTAAATAAAATGAGGAATTTGCAAACAGTGTGTTGTAATAAAGGAAGGCATGTGGACTCAGAGGGACCCCAGCTCAAATCCCACCTCAGTCACCTCTCAACTCACTGTTGCGGGCCACTGATTTACCTTCCGTGAGCCTCGTTTTCCTTGTCGGAGGAAGCCAAGATATGTGTGCAGTGGATGATCAGACTGTAAGGCTTGAACAAGAACTGACAGAAAGGGGCGCCTGGGTTGCTCAGTGGGTTAAGCCTCTGCCTTCGGCTCAGGTCATGATCTCAGGGTCCTGCTCAGCGGGGAGCCTGCTTCCCCCTCCCCCTTTGCCTGCCTCTCTGCCTACTTGTGATCTCTCTCCCTCTCTCTCTCTCTCTGTGTCAAATAAGTAAATAAAGTCTTAAAAAAAAAAAAAAAAGAACTGACAGAAAGTGCCCTGGCCAAGAAAAGCATCTGAGTGAATGAAGAACTGGTCAGGGCTGCATCGTGACTTCTGTGCTCCCCCCATAATAAATTCTCATGGGCTTTAAATATATTTTTTTCCTGATGTGAACAAAATTGTGAGGAAAGTGAAGAAATATGAGGTGATGCGAGGAAAAAATGGAAAACATTTTCTTCTTCTCTAAAAGTTGGTTTTCTTCTCCCCTGATTTCCAAAGAAGTTAAAATATTGTGGGGGACCCTTAAGAGTTTTGTGAGTTTTGTGTCTGCTGGGCCTAGTGGGGAAGCCGGCCCTGGTCCTGCTTCTGGGTTCTCTCAGGGCTGACCTGTCCCAGGTGCCACCTCAACATCCTGGGGGGCCCCAGTGTCATCTCTGAAGAATCACCCCTGCAACTGAAGAGTCCTGGAACCTGACGCCTCACCCCTGCAGAGCTGAACTCAGGGGGCCCTGTCTCTGCCGGAGCCCCCAGCTTCAGTGCTGTGTGAGCCCTGTCCTGAGGCTGACAGCCTGGGAGAATCCAGGGCCCCGGGGGTTGTGAGCTGGGCCTGGTTCCCAGGGAGCTAGGCTGGGGAACCATGCACACTTAACAGGCAGTCAGGACCCCTGTCGGGCTCCTCCTCTGTGCCCAGCCCTGTGCTTCAGCTTCGTGTGCACAACCTCAATTAACCCTCATTGCACACTTCCTGCTTGACACCCAAGGAAACTGAGGCTCAGAGAGGTCCCGAAACCCACCCAAAGTCACAGAGCTACCAAAGCAGGGGTGGGACCTCCTAGCACCCAGGAGCCTCCCAGCATCCAGCACTCCCGCCCCCAGGTCAGAGGGAATATGGAAGAGACTTGTAGGGTGTGCGGAAAGTGCAAGGCAGTGAGAGTCTGAAGTCCAAGGAAATAGAAAAACGAGTAGGAAGCGGGGAAGGGTGAGCTGGGAGCCCCCCTGCATACTCCTGGGGGAGCTGAGCAGCACAGGGCAGGCATCGAGTGGAGCGTGGGCCTCCGTGGGCCCGTGTGTGTCCCCAGGCGGCCTCGAGGGAGCTGGGCCAGGTGGGGCTGTTGCTAAACACGCTGAGGTGCTTCATTTCCTTGCCCAGCTGCCCAGAGCCTCGTCTGTTTACCCACGAATTACAGCAGATGCTGCGCTTAGCCAAAGCCCGCCAGGTTCAGGGGCCACGGACGGCCTTGGGAAAGAGGGGTGCAGAGTCACACAAGAAGTGGCTATTTGCGGGGCGGGGGTCTCAGGCTCTAGAGTTCACCAAGGGGGTGACTCATAGTTAGGGAGAGCGCCCCATCTCCACCCCACTCACCCCACAGCCAGGTAGAGTGAGACCCTCCCCCCTCCACCCCGAGTGGGACTCTCCGCCTGCAGTGGGGCGGATGGAAAGGGCCTCTCCACTCTCACAAGACATCAGGGGCACAGTCACCTGAGACACCTCGGGAGTGACAAACCTGCCCTTGCTCTCCTCTGCCTGGCCCCTCAGTGGCCTCTCATCAGCCCTGAGGAATCCAGTCCTGACTCCCTAGCAGGTTTCTCACTGCCCGACACCATTTAGACGTGAGCTTTCCAGTGTGGGAGCCACAGGTCCCTGCACCTGCGGAGTCCCGGGAACGTGGCGGCTGTGCCCTGAGATGTGTTGTGCCTGTAAAACGCGCATGGGATCTCGAAGACCGAGCACAAAATAACAGAATGGAAAAGATCTTGTTTGTAATGTTGTAACACTGATTTATGCCTGCTTGAGAATATCTGGGATATACTGGGTTCAATAAAATGTATTCTCAAAGTTTATTTACCCTGTTTCTTTTTACTTTAAAATTTTCTTTTAGAGAGGGCAAGAGAGAGAGAGAATCTTAAGCAGGCTCCATGCCCAGCGCAGAGCCCAATGCAGGGCTCGATCCCAGGACCCTGAGATCATGATCTGAGCTGAAACTAAGAGTCTGACGTTTAACCCACTGAGCCACCCAGGCACCCCTCTTTTTACTTTTTATTTTTTAATTTTTTTTTAAAGATTTTATTTATTTATTTGACAGAGAGAGATCACAAGCAGGCAGAGAGGCAGGCAGAGAGAGAGAGGAAGGGAAGCAGGCTCCCTGCCGAGCAGAGAGCTCGATGCGGGGGCTCCATCCCAGGATCCTGGGATCATGACCTGAGCCGAAGGCAGCGGCTCTAACCCACTGAGCCACCCAGGCATCCCTCTCTTTTTACTTCTTAAATGCATCTCCTAGAACATTTAAAATGACATGAGTGGCACACCTAACATTACACTGGCCAACACTGATTCTCACTCTGTCCTCCTCTCTTTGCTGCCCCTCCTACCACCGCTAACTCAATCACGCATTTATTCATCCGGTAAATATTCAGTCATCGTGCACTGTGTGTCGGAGATGGTGCTGGACAGTGGAGACAAAAAGGAAACAATACAGGCCCAGCACCTGAGCCCACATGGAGCTTATGGACTATACTTCCATGATGACAGTAGTTAACTGAGTCCCTTGACAATGATGGTATTAGCTAACTGAGTACTGGGATTTGAACCCTGGTCATCCCACATGGGGCTTATGGACTTCCGAAATGCTAAGCCCCAGGTGTCCCGTGCACGCGCAAGCGTGCACACGCACGCACACACACACACACACACACACACCCACCCCATAACGTTACTTGTCTCTGCTTCTTCCTGTGCGTCCATCTGGGGTGACATCCTGACCCTGTCTGCCTGGTGAACTCCTACTTATACTTCAAAACCAAACCCTCTAACATATCAGAAACGTATGTCAAATGTTTCCCCCCCAAAAAAACCAAACTGTTGCTTCACGAAGCTTGTTGCTCCTGCTCCTACGACCCACCAGAGTTCTAAACTACGATGGGATTAGGCACTTTTGTTCTTGTGCTGGTTTAAATGTCATCATTCTGTCCAAGGTTTTTTCCCTTTCCCCCACCCCCAGGAATTGTCTCACTTACCCTCTTTAATGCTCTTTGCCAGCTCAGGCTGTCTTGTTTGTGACCCACCCACCTCCCCAGACCCAAAGCTCTTTGAGAACAGGACGCTTGTCTTTTTCATGCAGAGCTGACAGCCCGGGGCCCGGCTGGCACTGTTCTTGGCACCTGGGAGGCACTTAGAGGTGAAGATGATGGCATGTGGGCAGTGGTGCAGGATGGTCCCACAGAGGCTCTGGCACTGGACGACCAGGGTTCAAATCCTGTGCTCGATTAGCTACTACAATCACCGTCAAGTGACTCAATTAGCTGCTGTCGTCATCGTTGTGATGACGTGACAGCTTTCCCTGGTGAGACAACGGGCTTCACGAGGGCCCAGGTAGTCTCATGGTCACAGACGCTGGTCTCTTCCGGGGTTCCCTCTCACAGGGAATGATACCAGCACCCCGGAGCTTCCAAAGCCAGAAACTTAAGTCACCCATCCAACACCTTCATCACTCAGGCCTTTCAGATTATCTTCATTTCTTACAAATTTTCTTCCTTGTCTCCCTCCTCATCCCCATCCCTGCTCAGACCCAGGCTTGTGTTTTCTTCTGTGGATGCTGCCATAACTTCCCAACAGGCCCAGCCTCCCTCCGCCCTGGGCCCCCACAATCCTTTGTGATGCAGCCACAGCAATTGCTAAAAATTTCAAGTCTACTCCAAACTAGAACTTAGGACAGTCCACAAGCCTTCTGTGCAGTATCCGGATCCTGTAGACCACTCCAGTCTCCTCTCCGTCTGAGCTCAGCCCTATTTGTCCTTCCCATCCCTGCCACAGGGTGCCACAGGGCCTTTGCATGGGCAGAGCCCTACTGACATGTCTGATACTTTACTCCAAGTGTCACTTCAAAAAAAAAGAAAGAAAGAAAGAAAGAAAGAATCACTTCAAATCCCTGTGCTGTGCACTCTCACATCTCCGTGTCCCTGTCTCCCCATAGGTCAGTAAGCATCTTCCCTTTGACGGATGGTCGTGTCCCATACCAAACTGAGGTCTACAAGTTCAGGGGCTGTGTCCGTTCTTATTTACCTTTTGAATCTCTAGGGCCTTGAAAACTGCTTGGCACGCTGTAGGAATGAACACCCAGTCGCTGAATGAAATAAACTGGCTAAGTGAATGAGCCCCGGGGGGTTCAGTAATTGCGGCAGAAAGGCTGCATCCTGAGCCAGGGTCACGTGCACATCACGTGGCTCATGCTTTCCTGCCACATGTGGCTGCCACGGTGATGCAGATGAGACACAAAGACACAGGACAGGCAGTGAGTGCCGTGTAGCTCAGAGAGAGGGTGCGAGGAGGGTGCCGGGGGTAGGGAGGGCAGGCTGTAGGGGCTGGAGTCTGAGTGGCATCATGGGGTCATTAAATTCTTGGGTGGGGTGGGGGGCAGAGTGACCTGGGTCTGAATCCCAGGAATACAGTAATAGCTGATGTTGGTTCTAAGTGCCAGGCTCTCGTACTTAGTATAGAGCCTACTAAGAACTACTAAGTACTTTATGTTTACTGCACTATCTCATCCACCTGAAGTGGAAAGCATATTGCCTTTAAATTTTTTATATATAGAAACTGAAGGTAAATAAATTGGGCAAGGTGACCGACTGAGATGGGATGTGAACCCAGGCAATCTGACTTAGAGTCTGCCCCACATTTTGAGGGTTTGATGTTAAGAATAAGCATATAATGAATACTTCCTATGAGCCAAGCATTTTTCTAAAAACTTTGCAAGTTTTTATTTGTATACTTTTTAATTTTAATTTTTTTTAAAGATTTTATTTATGGGACACCTGGGTGGCTCAGTTGGTTAAGCGGCTGCCTTCAGCTCAGGTCATGATCCCAGCGTCCTGGGATCGAGTCCCACATCGGGCTCCTTGCTCGGCAGGGAGCCTGCTTCTCCCTCTGCCTCTGCCTGCCTCTCTGTCTGCCTGTGCTTGCTCTCTCTAACAAATAAATAAATAAAATCTTAAAAAAAAAAAAGATTTTATTTATTTATTTGACAGAGAGAGAGATCACAAGTAGGCAGAGAGGCAGGCAGAGAGCCCGATGCGGGACTCGATCCCAGGACCCTGATATCATGACCTGAGCCAAAGGCAGCGGCTTAACCCACTGAGCCACTCAGGCGCCCTAATTTTAATTTTTTAAAGATTTTATTTATTTATTTGAGAAAGAGAGAAAGAGGGGTGGGGGGAGGGGCAGAAGCAGCAGCAGATTCCCCTGCTAAGCAGGGAGCCTGATATGGGGCTCGATCCCAGGACCCTGGGATCAGGACCAGAGCTGAAGGCAGATGCTTAACTGACTGAAGCCACCCAGGTGCCCCATGTGGTTTATATTTTTGTAACTCCTTTCATTCCATAACCCTATTGAGGTGGGTATTGTCATCTCTATCTTACCCATGAAGAAACTGAGGTCCAGAGGGGTTAAGTAACTTGCCTGAGATCACACAGCCAACAAAAGTGGTGGGGCTGGGTGGAGCCCAGGCAAAACACCCCCAGTTCCTGCTGTCAACCACCACACTTCTCTGCTCCTGCTCAATGAATGAGCTTCATCATTATTGTTGTTACTGTATTTTACTGAGATTTTGTAAGGTGAAGAAGGGAAGAGGGACATTCTAGCTGGGAAGAACAGCAAGAGGGAAGATGGGGGTCGGCAGGGGTCAGGATGAGCACATTCAGGAAGGTAAGTGTACGATTTGGTGAGGGGATGGGACGGTGAGGGTCCCGGCACAGTGGAGCTGAGTGCCTAGGGAAGGCCAGAACAGAGATGAGATGTGAGGGAAGGACTGGGACTCAGCGGCAGAGGAACTTGCTCCGCAGGGAGAAACCAGCACCCCTGCCCTCTCAAGAATCCCTGTTACAGATCAGAGTGAGGCATCTGAAAACTAGAAGCACCAAAGCCAGGCTGACCTGGCTCTGCTGGGTGCCCTTGGGAAAGTTACTTAACCTCTCGGTACCTCCATTCCTTTCTGTAAAATCGAGGTAATAAATGGAACCTCCCTCTAGGGTTGCTGGTTGGGTAGAGAGCCCAGATGTCCATCGATTTATGAATGGATAAAGAAGATATGGTGTATGTGTGTGTGTGTGTGGTGGAATATTACTCAGCCATCAGAAAAAGTGAAATCTTGGGCTCCTGGGTGGCTCAGTGGGTTGAGCCACTGCCTTCAGCTCGGGTCATGATCTCAGGGTCCTGGGATCGAGTCCCACATGGGGCTCTCTGCTCAGCAGGGAGCCTGCTATCCTCTCTCTCGCTTTGTCCGCCTCTCTGCCCACTTGTGATCTCTGTCAAATAAATAAAATCTTTAAAAAAAAAAAAAAGGAAAAATGAAATCTTGCCATTTGCAATGACTTGGATGAGGCTAGAAAGTATTATGCTAAGTGAAATAAGTCAGAGAAAGATAATTACCCTATGATTTCACTCACATGGGGAAATTAAGAAAGAAGACAAATGAACATATGGGGAAGGGAGAAAAGAAAAAAAAGGAGACAGGGAAACAAGTAAGAGACTCTTAACAGAGACAAAGAACAAACTGAGGGTTGATGGAAGGCAGTGGGTGGGGGAAGGGCTCGATGGGGGATGGGTATTAAGGAAGGCACTTGTGATGAGCAGTGGGTATTGGATATAAGTGATGAATCCCTGAATTCTACTCCAGAAACCAATATTGCATTGTATATTAACTAAAATTTAAATTAAAAAGAGAGAGAGATCATGACTATAAAGCCTCTGGTGTAGTGTGTGGCAGGAAGCAGCCCTTGCATATATTCCCTTCTCTCCCCACCACCCACCTCCCAGAAGATCCCCCCAAACCTCCAGTCTCACCAGAACCAAGGCCAAAACCAACGAATGATCTAGAACCACCAAGATCCCTGGAGATCCCAGGTCAGTAAGATGAGGAAGGAAGAAGCAGAGAGGAAAAGGTCAAGCTATCCAGCTTCAGAATGTGTCCAGTGCTGAGAAGAAAAAAAAAAGAATAATTATAATGTAGTTCCTTCTCCTTCCTGCTGGGTCAACTGGGGATTATATAACTGAACCTCTCTGTGAGCTACCCGTTAGGGGCCTCCAGGAGGCAGGGTTGGCCGTGACATAAATAAATATTTCTGTGCTCTGCCCCCGGGCTCAGGTTCTGAGCAAACACCACAGCCTGCCCTCACAGCCACGGAGGAAGCCGGGTGAGGAGCGAGCTCTGGGCTGGGAGTCAGGAGACCGTTGTTCCCGGCGCAGCTCTGCCTCAGAGGACATGGATGTTAGGGGATGAGAACTGCTTCTAGTAAATGCCAATCACTTAGCCTCGCTGTATAAACCAGCCCATGGAAGGGTTCTGCATACAGAAGTCACTTAACTGGTAGACAGATCTCCCTTCCCTTCTATTCTAGGTGCTCCCTGGGGGACAAAGCCTGCCTTGGGAGACTTGCTGCCAGCACTCAGCCCTTGGGGAGGGGGCCTGCCATGGAAGAAGACACCTGAATGAATCAGTGATGAGTGTGTGCGCACAGGGAGGCTTCATGGAAGGGAGGCGCTTAAGCAAATGCCAAGGATGGGTCAGCTCTGAATGTGCACTGAACTCTCCAGACTCTGGCTCCCTGAGCCCCAGAGATGGCGATCGGAGCTCCCCACTCAGCTCCATGCTCTTCCTCCACTGCTTTCACTTGGACCTGATTTCACTAGTAAAAAACCGAGGATGCTTGGCCTCACAAGGGATTTGGGGGCCATAAAGAGTCCAAGAGGGGATCTGGAAGCCATGGCACTGAGATGGGGAAACTGAAGGACTCCCTAAAAATCTGCTTTTGCTCCTTTTCCTGCTTCTTTTCTTGCTTTGTAATGCAAATAGTGTACCTCCTCCTTGTAAGGGACAAGGAGTTAAGCATTATTCTAGAAAAGAGAACACCTAAGAAAGGGCCACATGAGAATGAGGGGACAAAAGCTATTGTCCGTATCCCAGACCACTGGTGCTGGAAGACATCTGGATGCCAAGACCCCCTGGCTCCAAGGAGTTAACCCCTGGGCCCTTGTCTTTGTTTTAACAGGTTCCCAGATGCCTGACAGGACACATACACCAGACCACTGTCCTCAATAAAAACCCAGGCCCCAAACAAAGACGAGACCTCCTCCTTTCTTTTCTGAGTCTCCCAGACAGTTCATCTATAATTGCTCTTTCTACATCTTCCAGAAACTCTGTTTTCACCTCCTACTGGCTCGTGTTTAATTTCTAACCTATGTGAAGCCAAGGACCCTCTCTCTTGGCTGGTCCTGTGTGACCTCCTCTGGGTCCCCAGACCTGGCCTGTCAGCAGCAGAAGGAAGGATGAAATTCTGGAATTTCTAGGGTATCCCAGGGGCTTCTGAATCATAGACTTACTTGGGTGGTACCTGGCCTGGCCACACACCATACAGCATACAGTAACTGTCCAACTGCTCAGTGGACTGGGGGAAGTGGGGTGGGGATATGCTACGGTGAAGGGATAGAAGCCACCAGCCTCTTCCTTGGGGACTCACTTGTTGCAAAAGGAATTCTAAGTATGGAGATGTCAAGAGCTAGTTTTCTGCCAGGTACCTCTCCCTGACTTGGTCTTGGCAACCAATATCTTCCATGAACTTTTCTCAGTCTTCTCCACTAACACCTGTCTCCTCCCTTCCTCCCATCCCAAGCAAAGGGAGCCACTTCCTTTCTCCCAAACTCACTAGTGCTTCCCTTCCTGGGAAGCTGGCTGCGCAGAATCTTCCATCTCCCACGTGATTCTCAGAAGTGTGTCCCTGTCACTCCGCCCACCACGAGGCAGTGTCTGCTCCTCCACTGGCTTGAATCTAGGTGAGCCCTGCACTGCTAGGCTCACTAGAATATGGGGGACAGCCCTTAAGTGGCAGCTTCTGCTTCCTGAATGCTTGCTCCTGGAGACTTCCCTCTTGGAACCCAGCTGCCATGCCCTGAGAAGCCCCAGGCCTGTGGGGAGGCCACAGGTAGATGCTCTAGTGGACAGCCCCAGCTGTCAGCCGGTGTCAATGGGCGGCCATGGGAGTGAGTCACCTTGGACATGCAAGGACAGATGCCAGCTACATCTTCAGATGTCTGATTATCTCACTGAAACCAGGTGAGACCCCAAGTGAGAACCTCCCAGCTAAACCTGGTCCACCTAAAAAGCCATGAACAAAAAATTATAAATGGTTGTTAAAAGCACCTAAGGATCGGAGTGGTCGGGTCCCCAGCAACACAGAACCAGCCAAGATTGTTTTCCCACCTTTACCAAGCTAAACCTACCTCGATCATGAGGCCTAACTGTCCCCTCCTCCCCAGGTAACCTTGGCCACCTCTGATCACTTTTTTTTTTTTTAAGATTGTATTTACTTATTTGACAGAGAGAGACACAGCGAGGAGGGAACACAAACAGGGGGAGTGGGAGAGGGAGAAGCAGGCTTCCCGCTGAGCAGGGAGCCCAATGTTGGAGTTTGATCCCAGAACTCTGGGATCATGACCTGAGCCGAAGGCAGCCGCGTAAGGACTGGGCCACCCAGATGCCCCTCTGATCACTTTTAATAACTGTTTGCACCAATCATGATGACTTTGTACTGAGATTCTTGGACCCACTTTTCCTTTAAAATATTAATCAGTTTAGGCACCTGGGTTGCCCAGTTGGGTAGGCCTCAACTCTTGGTTTCGGCTCAGGTTGTGATCTCCAAGTCATGATATCCAGCCCTGCATCAGGCTCCACGCTCAGCACAGAGTCTGCTCAAGACTATCTCCCATTCTCCCTTCTCTCTCTCAAATAAATAAATCTTTTACAAAATGAAATACCTAAAAAAATAGGGCACCTGGGTGGCTCAGTCAGTTAAGCATCTGCCTTTGGCTCCCGTCATGATCCCAGGGTCCTAGGATTGAGCCTCCCAGGGCTCTCTGCTCAGCAGGGAGTCTGCTTCTCCCTCTCCCTCTGCCCCTCCCCCTACTCCTTCTCTCTCTCCCACACTCTCAAATAAATAAATAAAATCTTAAAAAAAAAAAAAAGAAATGCAGCTACTATAAAAGAAAGACAACCAAGCTACATATTCTTTTTTGTTGTTGTTGTTAGAGAGAGAGAGCACAGGCAGAGGCAGAGGGAGAAGCAGGCTCCCTGCCGAGCAAGGAGCCGGATGTGGGACTCGATGTGGGACTCGATCCCAGGACGCTGGGATCATGACCTGAGCTGAAGGCAGCCGCTTAACCAACTGAGCCACCCAGGCGTCCCCAAGCTACATATTCTATCTGAGGTGAAATTACTGAACCAGGGGGACCAAGAGTTTAAATTAAAACATGATAATCATACTAAGGAGATAAGAGCGAACAAGTATAAAACAATGCAGGAACAAGAAGTCAGAGGTGAGAACAAAGTCAAAACATGAGCTATGAAAAACAGAACATTTAAAATAAAGGGCACAACAGATGTGTAAATATCAAGATGCATATACTTGAAGAATTCACTAGTTTAGTGCAAAGTCAGATTAAGGCTGCCCCCCAAAGCAGGAAAAGATAAAGACAAAGGAGAAAGAAAAGCTAAGAGCGCCTGCATGGCTCAGTGGGTTAAAGCCTCTGCCTTGGGCTCAGGTTATGATCCCAGGGTCCTGGGATCAAGTCCTGCATCTGACTCTCTGCTCAGCAGGGAACCTCCCCTCTCCCCCCCATCCCACCCTGGGCCTTTGCCTGCCTCTCTGCCTACTTTGTAATCTGTCAAATAAATAAATAAAATCTTTTTAAAAAAAGAACGAAAAGCTAAGAGGGAGGGAAAGTAGGGATCCCAAAAGGAAAGGAAAACAAAACTGGAGAGCTGGAGAGAGGAAAGGAATGAATCATTGGAGATTAAATGTTCCAGGATTAAACAAACATGGATGGACTCAGATTGAAGGGGCTCCTAGACTAGCCAACAGTAGAAATAAGGAAAAAACCCACACCCATACAGGGTGACATTGAGACAATGAAAGACAGAGAGGAAGAGCAGGGAGAGAGAGAAGTAATATAGTAACATCCTTACAAAGGAA
>ML107732.1:11053-46011 GCA_003697995.1 Taxidea taxus jeffersonii | reverse complement strand
ATGGGAGCAGCCCGCCCCCGGCCTGCGCGCGCCCCGCCCCTCCCCGCACGCGCAGTGGGCCAGCCCGAGGCCCCGCCCCCCTCCGCGAGCACCCGGCGCGGGGTCGCGCGGAGCGGGCGCGGGAGCAGGCGCGGGCGCGGGAACGGGCGCGGGCGAGGCCGCGGACGCCCGCAGGCTGGAAGGCCCCGGCGGGTCCCGCAGCAGCCCTTTGTCTGGGCCGCGCGTCCTCCGCGCGGGCGCCTGGGAGCCTGCGGAGAGGGAGGGCAGGCGGGGCCGTGCGGGCGTCCAGGCGGGGGCACAGGGCGGCAGTGCCGGGCCGTGAGCGACGGGGACGCCCGAGTCCAGGGCCCAGGAGCGGGAGACAGCGCTAGGAAAGGGGCTTGGGGGAGGCGGTCAGCACGGGAAGCTCCGACCTCTTCTCGGGACGGGGAGCCACAGGGGCCCTGGAGCGCAGAACGGGGCAGCGGGCGGGGTGACTGACCCTGTGCGGTCGGGAACGGGGGGTGGGCAGGGCGGGCCGCCGGGCGCAGGACGTGGAATGGGGGAGAAGGACACGGTCAAGGGTGACTCCAAGGCTTTCCCTATTGACCTCGTGTCCTGCTACTTTGATGGACGCCTTATTAGCTCCGACTGTGTCTCAGGTGACCCCCACACGTTTTCCACATCTAAGAGGACAACTGCGAACCCAGGTTCTGGTACCTCCTACTCGTCAGTCTGGTGTCAGTTTATTTCTTCCCCTTACGTGCTGTCCCTGGCCACAGCCTCCAGGCCTCCGCTAGCCGCGGCCACACGGTGCTCGGCCCGTCTTGTCTCTGCTCTTGGGAGAAAGCATCCAGTCTCCCACTGTCCAGGACTAGGCTAATGGGGGGTTTTCGAGCTTATCTCGTTGAGGAAGTTCCCTCTATTACTTGTTTGCTGAGTGTTTTATCCCGAAAGGGTGTTAGGTTCTGTCCGGGCCCTTTTGTGATTGCTGATGGTGTAGGGTCTTTTTATTCTATCCACGTGGGGGTGTTGATTTTCAGATATTGAACCAGCCTTGCATTCCTGAGATAAAGCCCAGAGCAGATCGTTTTTTTCACGTGTGGCAAACGGAGCAGTTCCATGTAGGTGTACAGTGTGAAACGATTACCACAGGTCAGCTTACGTCCATCACCTCACCTGGTCACCTTCTGTGTGTGTGTGTAGAACTCTCTTAGCAACCTTCAAGGACACAGCGCAGAGCTGAACACAGGTTGTGTCCACGTCTTGGCTGCGTGAATAATGCTGTCACCAACATGGGGGGCAGACGTCTCTTTGAGAGAGTGGATTTATGTCCTTCAGCGATATACCCAGAAGTGGAACTGCTGGGTCATACAATAGTTGTTTTTAATTTTTTTTGTTTTGTTTTAAATTTTTTGAAGAAACTCCATACCGTTTCCCAGGACGGCTGCACCAGATTGCATCCCCCCATCGGCGCATGAGGACCCCCTTCTCCACATCCTCGCCAACACTCCTTATCTCTTGCGTTTTTGATTGTACCCATTCTGACCAGTGTGAGATGATACCTCACTGTGGTCCGGGTTTACATGGCCCCGATGCTGGAAGATGGCAACCACCGTTTTCATGTATTTATTGGTCACTTGTATGTCCTCTTTGGATGAAATGTCTGTTCAGATCCTTTGCCAATTTTTAAACTGGATTATTTGTTTGAGAGTGCTTCCCCTCTTCAGTTTTTTTGGAAGAGTTTGAGAAAGATTGGTGTTAATTCTTGGGGCGCCTGGGTGGCTCAGTGGGTTAAGCCTCTGCCTTTGGCTCAGGTCATGATCTCAGGGTCCTGGGATCGAGCCCCACATCAGGCTCTCTGCTCAGCAGGGAGCCTGCTTCCCCCTCTCCCTCTGCCTGCTGCTCTGCCTACTTGTGATCGCTGTCAAATAAATAAATAAAATCTTTTTTAAAAAAAAAAAAGGATTGGTGTTGATTCTTAAAATGTTTAGGACAATTCACCAGTAAAACCATCTGGTCCTGAGCTTTTTTTTTGGGAGGGGGAGGAGATTTTTGATGACTTGTTCAATCTCCTTAGTCAGTATTGGCATGTTCAGATGTTGTATTCATGATTCAAGTTTGCACATTTCAGAAATACATCCATTTCTTCTAAGTTATCCACTTCGGCATGTAATTGTCCATAGCAGTCTCTTATGATCCCTTGTATTTCTGCAGCATCTCTTACCAAGTCTCTCCTCTTTCGTTATACTTTTGTTGATTTGAGTCCTTTTTTTCCTTGGTTAGTCTAGCTGAAGGTCTGTCAATTTTGTTTATCTTTTCAAAACACCAGCTCTTAGCTTCCTTGATTCTTTTCCCCTCTTGTCCTTCTAGTCCCTATTTCATATATTTCTGCTCTAATCATCTTTATTGTTTCCTTCCTCCGGCTAATGTTGGGCTTAGTTTGTTCTCATATTTCCCTGAGGTGTAAAGGGAGGGTGTTTATTTGCAATCTCTCTTTTTTCTTAATGTAGGCATTTATGTCTCTAAACTTCCGTCTTAGAACTGCTCTTGCCCCATCCCATGAATTTTGGTATGTTGTATCCTGTTTGTGTCAAGATACTTCCTGATTTCTTTTTAGATTTCTTCTTTGACCCCTTAGTTATTCAGATGTGTGTGTTTTAATTTCAGTGTATTTGTAGTCCTTCTCTGTTTTTTTTTAACTTTTTTTCCTTACTGGGGGGGGGGGCAGAGGGAGAGAGAATCTCATGCGTACTCTGCACCAAGCATGGAGCCTGACACAGGGCTCGATCCCACAATGATATCACAACCGTACCCGAAACCAAGAAGACACTCAACCAACTGCGCCACTCCAGGCACCCCTGTCCTCCTATTACTGATTTCTCGTTTCATATCATGGTGGTCGGAAAAGACGTGCGATAGGATTTCAGTCTCCTTTGACTCATTAAGACTTGCTTCGTAGCCTCGCCTATGACACGTCCTGGAGAGTGCGCTGTGCACACTTGAGAAGAATTGCATTCCGCTGCTACTGGGCGCAGGTTCTGTGTGTGTCTGTTGGGTCCACAGTGTCGTTCGGAAACATGCGCCGTAAGGAAACATGCGCCGTTTCCTTACCGAGTCTGTCTCTGGGCAGTCTACCCAATGCCGACAGTGGGGTCTTCAAAGCCCCTCCTACCACTGTATGCCTATTGTCCCCTTTGCTTCTGTTAATTTCTGTTTTCAGATTTTTAGGTGCTCCTATGTTGGGTGCTACATATTTACAATTGTTATGTGTTCTTGATAAATTGACCCCTTAACCACTATGGAGTGACTTTGTCTCTTGTGACCAATCTTGACTGACGGTCTCTCTCCTCTGACACCAGCATGGCCGCCCCTGCTGTAAGTGGGCGTCTACGCACAGGGCACGTGTGCTCACCTCCTTTCAGCCTGCGTGTGTCCCTGGGACGGAAGTGGGTCGGCAACAGCGTATTGTTGGATCCTGCTTTTAATCCATTCAGCCAGAATAAGTCTCTTGATTGGAAAACTTAACCCATTTACATTTAAAAGAACTAATACATGGAAGGACTCAGAATTGCCACTTTGTTCACTGTTTTGTATCACTTTGTTCTTTTGCTCCTCCCCTGTCAGCGGCGTCAGCAGCGTGCTCTAACTCCTTTCCCTATTATGTAGATATGAGAAGCTTTTTTTTTTCAGTCATCTCTACACCCAACACGGGGCTTGAACTCAAGAGCCCAAGCTCAAGAGTCACACGCTCCACCGACCGAGCCAGCCGGGCGCCCATAACAGCCTATTTTAACGCGACAACACTCGCCTTCAGTCATGTGTGAGGGCTCTACGCCGTTGCTCCCCCCTCACTTCATGCCACCGACACACTTCGCGACTTCCCATGTGTGCGCCCGTTTACAGGCTAGCGTGGCTGTCGCTGGTTCTCCCAGTGCTTCCCCGTCTTCTACGCCTCGCGCTGGAGACAGCGGCGGAGCCCGTGGCGGGGCGAGGAGTGCTCTGGATGTGACGGTGTGTTTGCCCTTGTGTGGTCCCTTCGCATCCTCTCGTCGCAGCTTGAGGAAGTCCCTTTAGCGTGTCCTGTAGTGGTTTGCTGGTGACGAACTCCCTTGGTTTTTGTCTGAGATGTCCTCGTCCCTCCTTCATCTCTGCAGACCGGGGGCGGGGGGCCAGATCACCCCCTTCTAGACTGTGAAGACCCGTCCGGGTGGGGGAACAGCTTCCTCTGTCCCCGCTCAGGATGGTGGGATCACCTCTGGTGCGGCCGTCATTCAGGGAGGAGCCGGCTCAGAGGCTGGTGCTGGGGCTGCTGGGGGAGCCACGGATGGCAGGCTTGTCACCAAGGCGTGGGTCCCGTCTGGTCCCTGGGGGTGCAACTGCCTTCAGCCGGGACCTTGTTTGGTGGGGCTGGCGCTGGGTCTGCCGCTGGGCCCTCAGATAGCAACGGTTACCCAAAACCGAGTTGGCCTCTTGGTGGGCTTTAAGCCAAAACATACACCCAAGTCCAACGACAGGAAGAGGAAGGGTTTACTTGCAACAAGCGACCTTTCCCTGGGCCGTATCTCTCCCGACAACAAAACTGGGGAGCTTGTGAGCACAGGCCTCGCGCAGTGGGGGCACGGCCTGGAGCTGTGGCAGAAGTCCTCTCGCGGTGACTGAGTCCAGGTCGGAGTTCTGAGGCCGGCAGGGACCCCGGTGCACAGAGGGGTTCAGATCTGCGAAGACTGCTCAAGCATGCACTGAGTCGGTCTTTCATCTTCAACATGATTAGGCTGTTCCCTGATGGTGGCTGGTGTCCTTCCATGACATGCCTGGGGGCTAAAATGACAAGTCTGTCTTCCTCCCGGGGACCCTAACTTTCTGCCTACGTTACAGATCCCTGGGATGGGGAGATGCCATCTTCTGGCCGGGTCACTGGCGGGGCCCCAGGCCGTGGCCGACCAAGTCCCTGCTGCTTCAGGCTACACAGGCACGAATGAGATCTGCAGACCTGGCTTTGGAGGCACAAATACGTGTGCCTTCGCCAGGCTCCTGGGCAGCCTGGACTGGTCTCCCTGGCCAGGGTTGGAGGGGCTGGAACTGAGGGCAGGGCCTGTTCAGAATCTCTGGGGGCACAGATGGGAGCATGTCCTGCCGTGTGTCCCTGTGCTGGTGGGAACACTCGCGGACTGTGGCCAGGAGGGGTTGGGGCCGGTCACAGGCCACTTGAGGACCCATAGCCTGGGCGAGGTCTGCATCTGGCCACCAAGGCATGGCTGGGAGTACCTCCTGCCAGGGCCGGTGGCGGAGGATGCTGCCAGGTGGACCAGTGCCAGATGGGGCTGTTCCGGGGTCTGCGTCTGGGACCTCTCTAGGCAGGTCAGCTGTGTGGGTCCGAGCCTGCCCTCCCCAGGCTCCTCAGTGCTGGGCTGCACCAGATCCCACAGCCCCCACAAAGGCACTCTGTCTGCGAGTGGACACCCCCTCCCAGCCACTCAGCAGGGACACAAGTGGGCGTCTGACCCGGCCGTCTTTGCGGGGCTCACCGGCGGACGGTCCTGCTTCCACGCTCCCGGGTGAGGCTAACCACCACGACGCTAGGGGCTCGTGAGATACCAGCCCAGCATTGTGGTGCCTCTGTCTGCTTTGGGGTCAGGGGAACACTGGCCTCATAAAATGGGTTGGAAGTGTTCCATCCTCGTGTGCGTTTTGGAAAGTGTGTGCGGAAGTGGCGTCCACTCCTCTGTGGGCGCTGGATGGGGCTGAGCGTCCACGCCCAAGCCCAGGCCTGGGTCTGTCGCTGCTGCATAAGAATTCTCGCTCCTGGGGCGCCTGATGGGCTCAGCCGCTGGGGCGTGCGGCTCTTGATTTCGGCTCAGGTCATGATCTGGGGGTCATGAGACCGAGCCCCGGGTGGGGCTGTGTGCTGGGATTCTTGGGATTCTCTCTCCCTCTGCCCCTCCGCCCCAAAAAAGGAAAATAATAAAATCTTCAAAAAAAAAAAAAGAATTCTCCCTCTTCACTGGCTCGGGGTCTACTCAGATCATCTGTTTCTTCTTCAGTCAATTTCAGTGGTTTGTGTCATTCTGTCTCCGCTCAAGGGACCTTGTCCTGAGAATTCTGAAGATCAACTCGTCTTGCCCCAAGGCGGCAAAGGCCAGGGCACGTCTTGTGGCAGAAGGAGCAGGGCCTGGTGTAGCTTTGGGCACCTTAAATTTGGGACGCCCGTTGGATCCCACATGGACACGTCCACGCCTGGGATAGGAGATGCCGCCACCAAGAGGGCCCCGCCAGCTGTGCACGAAGGGGCACTATGGGGAGAAGCCCCTCGAAGGCCATCACCTTGGGCAGCAGGCAGCCTGGGTCCTGTGTGGGGGCCTGGAGGTCGGGGTGCCGGCACCCGGAGAGGGAGCTTCCCCGGGGGCCCGTAGAGAGCCATCTAGGGACCCCGGACAAGCAGACTTGTGGGGCAGCAGAGGTGAAGCAAACGGAGCTGCGCGGTCAAGAGTCGCAGAAAAACGGAGTGACGGCCCCGGCCAGGCACGCGTGCCCCGGGGTGTCCCTGTGTCTACACAGGGGAGAGGCCACAGCCTGTGGGTGCGGACACACCAGGACTGGTGCGGGACGGGGAGTACGATGACGTCCTTCCACCTCGGGCCCCAGAAAGGGCCCGGCCAGGGCACTGGAGGGGGGCCGGTCACCTGCTGGAGGGCGGGATGGAGGCGCTGCAGGTTTGAGGCAGGAGGAAGCCCAGCACAGGCATGCGGGTGGGTGGGAGCGGGCGCTGCTGGGCAGCCCCATGGGGCTTCTCCTCGTGGACAGCAGGCTGACGGCACAGGGGCACATCTCCAGAGCGAGCGCGCAGGGAGCCGCTGGGCGTCGTGGGGCGTGTGCGTGCAAACAAGCAGAGCCCAGGAGGGTGCGGTGCGGGGGGACTGGGGCCTGGACCGCAGCCTGGCAGCTGGCAGTGTCGGAGGGGACAAGGCGGAAAGAGTGCAGGCTCCCGCGGGGCGGTTAGGACCGCCGGGTCAGCGTCGTTACATGACACTCCAGGATTGGTGCCTCTCCACTCGATGGCTTGGCTTTAGTTTTGGGTAAGTCCTTTGTACGAAGGAGCCACTGACACAGGCCTCTGGGCGTTCCCGGAAGTTTCAGCTTGGAAGCCATCACCAAACTCCATCACCAAACTTTGACCCAAACTCCAGACGCATTCTGCCCGACGGTCCCAGCCCCGGCTTCACTGTCACTGTGGGACTGGTTTTATCTGCAGAAGGAGCGATTTGTCAGGGACCAATCCAGACCCAAGACGAGGTCAGGACCTGCTCCCCAGTGTCCGGCCAGCCCTGGGGCCCTGGAGGAAGCAAGTGGAGGGGCCCCGGAGAGAGACCCCAGGTGGGGTTCCAGCTCCCAAGTTGGGGAGTGGTGCCCTGTCCCTGCCTTGGCCAACCCGTTTGCCGTGCGAGCAGGCAGGTCACTGTCTTGGTCCCTCAAAAGTCCACCAAGGACACAAGGAAGCAAATTCTCCCAGCAGCAGGCAGCCTCGGGCTGGCTCCCAAACCCCCGCCCGGTGCCGTCCACCTGCTCCCAGGCTCTGTTCCCCCTGCAGGCAGCCCCGGTGCCCTTCAATCCCCAAAGAAACAAGACGACTGTCCTCGGGGCCTCCCCCGACCTCGTCCTATCTTTATGCCATTTCTCCATAAGGTTTTTACAAGCCCCAGGTTCTCCTTGCGACTCTTGTCCCCACAGATTGTCCGAGTGCCCGCGGCGGCGCTTCAGCTCCAGGGGACGCGGCCACGGACCATGGGGGGCCCGGCCCGGCAGGGCCCGTGTGGTGGCCAGAACCGGCCAGTGGAGGCGGCGGTCGTGTTCTGCTGAGCTCCTACGGGCGCGACCTGGAGAAAAGTCTGATTCAGCCTTTTCCGAAACCCGGCAGCTGTCTCCTCTTCATGGACCTTTTAAAATGACATGTTTCTATTTTCAGTTTTGATTCCATTAAAATCTGGCGTGCTCCGGTCTCCCTGAGAGTCTCGCGGAAGCGTGAGGTGTGCTGAGTCCCCGGTGGCCGGCTCCGGCCGTCACGCTCATCACTACCGGACAGACCGTCCCTCGGCTGCCCGGCCCACCGGGGTGCGTCTGCACGTGCCCATCCCACGGCCCACAAGGAAGATTTTGTTATAAAAGAAAAAAAGTATTTTTGCCAGGGCAAAATAGGCCAACCTCCGGCTTTTTCTTTAAAAAAAAAGAGAGAGAGAGAGACTGGGTCAAAATAGAGCAGAACCCTGGGAGGGCTGCGTGGGGGGCGGGGGTGCGGAGAACAGCCCCGGAGCTGGAGCCCGGGGACAAGGCCCGGCCTGCTGAGCCCCAGCTGGTCACGGAGAGCGCACAGGAGGCCCAGCCCGCAGTCCGGGCCAGAATGACCCTCCCTGTGTTCAGACCCATCCTCCCAGGGCTCCTTGAGCGGGTCCTTGTGGGCCACCGGCCGACAGCAGCCTCTCACCGAGCCCTTGGCACCCGCGGCTGAGGACCCTCGCCCGGCCCTCCAGGGGTGAGGTGGTGGCCTGTGGGGTACATTTACCTGCCACCCGCCACGGGCTCCTAGATGCACCCCGAGCGTCAGGTCGAGTGCATGCGGTTTATCCCGCATCCGATAGGCCAGTGGAATGGTGCCGTGGGCTGAAGAAGAACCCCCCAAGACAGCCATGTTCTCTGCCCACGCCTGTGGATGTGCTGCCCGAGACGGCAGGATGGGCCGATGGCACTGGGTCAAGGACCTCGAGATGGAGATGGTCCTGCATTTCCCGGATGGGCCTGGTCACAGGACTCTGTAGGCTGGGTGGGTGTCCCCCCCAGAGTCACGCGTTGAAACCTAAACCCACCCCAGGTGAAGGTGTCAGGACGCCTTTGGGAGGGGAGGAGGTCGCTGGGCGGAGCTGCATGAAGGGACCCCAGAGGCCCCTGTGCCCCTCCCACCACGGGAGGACACAGCGAGAAGTTGCGTCTGAGCCAGGAAGCAGCCCCACTGGACACGGACTGTGCAGGTGCGGGGGTCCTGGACTAGCAGCCGCCTGAGCTGTGGTCATGGGCCCGTCCATGGCACTCCGTCCCAGCTGCTGGGGATGGACCAGGGCCCGTGGTCATAAAAGGGAAGCAGGAGGGTCAGAGTCAGAGAGAGAAGATGGGAGGACAGAAGCAGAGGTCAGAGAAAAGCCCAGGGTAGGTTCTGCTGGCCTCGAACATGGGTACGAGCCCCCGAGGAGCTGGAAAGGAGGCAGACGTCCTCCCCAGAGCCCTGGGAGGGACCAGCCTGCCACACCCGCACTGTGGCCGGTGAGGCAGGACCACAAAGCAGCTTGGGTTGAAGCCACCATGTCGGGGGCACTTGGTCCCAGTGGCCCCAGACCCACAGCAAGGTAACCAACCCTCCACTCTTCCCAAACACACTCAGCATGGCCCAGCCATCCGGGCCCACGGGGAACACACGGTTCTCCTGCCCAGGGCTGCCATCCGCCACAGCGGCCCCCTGCCCAGTCACCCCAGCCCAGCGGGGCCCCTGCTCAGGGCTGGGCTTCCCGGCCCCGTAGGTCACCCAGGCAGACACGTGTGATGGGTGATGCTCATGTGTGTGACCTGCTCCCGTGGGGTGGGGTGGGGCGGGGTCACTGCGATTCCCAGCTGTGATGTGATAAAAACAAGTGCTGGGCCTCTGTCCCTGGTTCCTGGCGCACAGCTCCGAGAACCCCTTGACTGAGGGGACCAGAGCATGCTTCGTGGGCTAACGAGCGGAGTGGGTGCGCCTGGAGCTTGGGGCCGGGGCGGGCCGGGGCGGCTAGGAGGCCGGCCATTCGGCGCCAGCCTCAATGCGGGCGGGAGAGGAGTCGGAGTCCAGCACCACCACCAGTGACAGCATCTGTCAGTGCCACGGGGCCGCCGTGAAAGCCACTGACTGAGGGTGTCCAGAGAGCTTCTGAGCTGCTGAGCTCGTTCACGTGCTGGGAGGGTGGCGCCCCAGGTTGTTTGGGGAAACAGCCCACGTAGCTGGGGTCAAACACGTTTGAGTGAAAACAGACGGACGGGAGCACCCGGCTGGTGCAGGCGAAGGGCGAGTGACTCTAGTCTCAGAGCTGGGAGTTTGAGCCCCACATTGAGGGTAGAGTTGACTTAAACATAATAAAAATCTTTTTTTAAAAGACTTTATTTATTGAGAGAGAGAGAGAGAGCAGGGACAGAAGGAGAGGGAGAAGCAGGCTCCCCACCGAGCAGGGAGCCTGATGTGGGACTCGATCCCAGGACTCTGGGATCATGCCTGAGCCGAAGGCAGACACTTCATCCCCTGAGCCACCCAGGTGCCCCAGAAGTAATAAAAATCTTTTTAAAAAACCAGATGGGGGGTGCCTGGGTGGCTCAGTGGGTTAAAGCCTCTGCCTTCAGCTCAGGTCATGATCCCAGGGTCCTGGGATCAAGTCCCTCATCCGGGTCTCTGCTCAGCGGGGAGCCTGCTTCCTCCTCTCTCTCTGCCTGTTTCTCCGCCTACCTGTGATCTCTGTCAAAATAAATAAATAAAATCTTTAAAAAGAAATAAAAAAATAAAAAACCAGATGGCTGGGGCACAGGCAAGCTCTAGCCCATGCTGGGATGGGAAGCCCGTCCTGTCCCCCCTCACCAGCGTGGGACAGAAGCGTGACCCTCCCCAGATCAAGGAGCCGGCACCAGCGGTCGGCCATTCCCAAGTCCAATCCACCACCCACCGACCACAGCACCCGACATTCAGCCCGACGCCCCCCATCTGGCCTTCCTTTCATCACTGCTACCCAGAAGGTAAGACGCTAACTTGAACTGAATTCGTTAGATCCGAACTCGCCCCTGGGGAGAGACACCGAGGGGAGATGTGTGGGCCGGCTGGGCTGTGCGCCCCACAAACACGCGACCGTGGGAAGTTCCTGCCGCCCTCCCCCGGGACAAGAGCGTCCCAGGAGAAGGAGGGCTTGAGGGCACGTGGGAGCTGCCAGGGCTGGGCTGACGTGGGCCACGCATCCATCACCTCCGTCATGCTGATTCCTCCTCGGAGGATGCAACACCCAGGAGGGACCTCACAACCCAGGCTCAGGGCAGGGGGCTGCGGGTCAGGGGCCTCGACTGTGCCCTTGTCTGATTATGGCTTCTCCCCACCCGTCCATCCGTCCTGGCCGGCCGTGCACAGCTGGTGCCCGGCAAAGCAGAAGCAAGCCCTTCCTCGTCCTTCCGGGGAGCAGGGGCCTGGCTGAGCAGCAGGACCCTCGCAGACGCCACCCCACGCCGCGAGGGGGCACAACAAGGCCATGGATGTCATCCGGCCTCATTTCAAAAGCGCAAAGTAGGGGCGCCTGGGTGGCTCAGTGGGTTAAGCCTCTGCCTTCGGCTCGGGCCATGGTCTCAGGGTCCTGGGATCGAGCCCCGCATCGGGCTCTCTGCTCGGCAGGGGGCCTGCTCCCCCCCCCCGCCTGCCTCTCTGCCTACTTTGTGCTCTCTCTCCCTCTGTGTCTAATAAATAAATAAAAATCTTTAAAAAAAAAAAGCGCAAAGTACACACCTCTTGGAGATTTACAAGTGCATCACTTTCCCCCCTTCACCGCAGAGGCCTGGGCTCCCAAAACTTGGCTTTGACTCAGCTCTTGCCAAGAGCAAAATTCTAATAGGAATTGCCACTGGGGTCACGAAAGGCCCGGGGAACCAGAGGCTCCAAGACGTCACATTTTTGTCACGAGAAGGGCACCGTGTGTGTGTCGTGAACACAGTCGCTTCCCCCCGCATGGAGCCCCAGGCAGCCTCAGGCACTGCCCCCCTGCCCCAAGCGCTCCAGGCTGGCTGGACCAGGCAGGGGTTTCCCAGGGCCACGGTGACAGCCCCGCAGACCAGCCCTCGTCCAGCAGCACGTCTCTTCTCTCGGTCCTGAGCTGCGGCCGAAGGCCGGCTCCTGCTGGGCCCAGAGGGAGGCTCTGCTCCAGCTTCTCCCAGCTGCTGGTGCCCTCAGCTGGCCCAAGCATGGCAAGAAGCCCTGCCCGCCCTGCTCCCACCCTGTCTCCGCATGGCCTGCACCCCCCACGCGCCCACCTCCTCACCGCCCGGGCAGACTGGGGCCACCGGTGACCCCGTCTTCCCCGCTCCCCTCGGTGAAAGCCCCGACTCCCGATGCAGGTGCACCCGAGGTGCTGGGGGTGAGGGGCAGCAACAGGCCTTCGCTGAAGGATACAGTTCAACCCTGAACAGCTGGCCGCGTGGGTCAGGAGTCTCATAGCAGGTGACATGGGGCACAACAGTGCCACCAGTCACCCTGGATGTCTCTGTCCCTCACCCTTGAACTCAGGCCTCAGGGCCATGAGGTAGGGTTTATGTCCCCATGTCCCAGGTCTTGTCCCCTGGCCTGTCGCCCATCATGCATCCAGGGCCTGCCGCGGGCCAGGGGTGGGACGGCACACACTGCGCCCTGGAGAGAACAGCCGCGCCTCCCTCCGCCCACAGGAAATGCTGGTCTGCTCCTCTGCTCTCTCCCTGGGCCCACGCGGGCTCCTGGGCACAGCTGAGCCCAGGACACCAGCCCAGGCGTGCACACGTTCCCAAAGCACGTCTCCGACCACCACGGGCTCCTGGCACCGGGCCACCCTGTCCTCACGCCACACTGCCGCCGGGTCGACGACAGAGCAATAGGGCGGACG
The DNA here is from genome assembly GCA_003697995.1 of Taxidea taxus jeffersonii. Taxonomy (NCBI): domain Eukaryota; kingdom Metazoa; phylum Chordata; class Mammalia; order Carnivora; family Mustelidae; genus Taxidea; species Taxidea taxus. The sequence continues at coordinate 33,361 of ML107732.1, read as the reverse complement.
AGTGTGGGCCAAGGAGCCCCACGCCGGTCCTGGTTCCAGCCACATGGTGGGAGCACACGCCACACCGTGGTCAGCACCGGCCCCTTCTGGAACTTGACTTGAGGCGTATCCCTGCCCAGATGACCCCAGGCACTCCCGAGAGCTGTGCTCCCGGTGGCAGGGGGAGCACTCCACGCACACAGATCCTTGCTCTGCTGACTGGAGCACATGCTCCCCACTTCTCTGGGGACATTTCACTTAAAATTGCTCAGTCCCCAGAGGAACAGTGTGCGGTGAGGGCCACTGCAGGGCACAACCCAACGGCCCGTGGACTCAAGCCCTTCATTATCTGCTGCCACTCGGGGAGGGACAGCAGACGAGAATGGAAGTGAGCGGGAGCGGGCCCGAGCCTGAGCACCGGCGGGCAGCGCCCACGTTCCTGGTCCGGGCAAAGAAGGAAGGCGAAACGCCCCAGGTCCCCAGGCGGGCTTCGAACGCGAGTCCTCTCAGGCCGGTTTACACGCTGAGCGCCGAGGACACGCGGCGCAGGGGGCGTCAACACGGGCACCGGCACCTTCCACGGCCCCCACGAAGGAGTCGCGGGGAGGGCAGGCGGGACGGGGAGGCGCGCCGGCGCCCAGCAGGCGGAGACGAAGCCAGCACGATCGCGCAGTCTCTGGCTCAGGCCCCTCGGCTCGCCTGCCTCAGCACCGAGCCCGCCGCACACGTGCGGCTCCTCGTCCCTCCATGCCCGCAGGGCTTCCCATGGCCGCCAGGCAACACGCGGCTGAGGCCCCTCAGCATCGTCTGCGCCCGGAGACCAGCCCTGCCGGCAACACACTGCTGTTCGCGCTTAGTTCTCATGGAACCGCCTGGAACACGGCGACCGTGCCCGTCGTGAGAACACTGCACTCTGCGGGATCTGGAACAGCATCGAGAGCCCCAGGATTTAGGTCGCCAATCTCCGTGTGCTTTGGTCTGCTGTCGAGGGCAGAGTGACAACCCGCAGCTGCAGGAGCAGCCCGCCCGGGAGCCCACGTGCACGCTTCACCCAAACTGCTCTTTGCCTCTCGTGTTCCAGACCAGGCGAGCGATTCCACCACGTCTTCTCCAAAGCTCACTGCAGACAGCACAGCAGGTGCCCCGGGGCATTTGTCCTGGAGGAGGACGGAATCCAGCTGGCGGCGAGCTCTCAGCAGCCGCGTGGCCGCCCAGGGACAGGAGGGGGACATAACCGGCCACGGCTCACCTTGGACAGAAACCTCCACCACCGGCCGTGCCCTGAGCCACGGGCCTCAGCTCAGCCACCTTTCCCGCCCACCAAGCTGCGCCCGGAGGCCGGTGTGAGGCTCCCACGAGGACGGACCACGGTGAGAAAGGGCTGCGGGCCGGCTCCTAGGGCCACTCGCTGAGGCAGCCCCAGGGCCGCACAGAAAGCCACGGACACGACGTGCACACACCAGGCGTGCACCACGAGGCCCTCCCGCGGGGGGGCAGGCCCCGGACGCCGGCGTCACTGCAGGTTCTCATCAGTCACAAGGATGCTGCCGCCCACGCACACCTCCGACGGACCGCTGCCCGGGGGGGCCACGGCACAGACCCCCAAACAGGGAGAGAAACCTCGAGGGAACCAGAGCCGGGCAGGCCCACGGCTCCCCGAGAGATCGCACCAAACGCCTCCCTGCCTCCCGACGTGAAACTGTCTCCAGGAGGCAACTTGGGAATGGCGTGCGGGGAGGGCCGGCCGTCCAGCTGCCTTACCGTACAAGATGTCTTCACCCCGCTCCAGGCTCGGGCTGCTCCGGCGGTCCGAGGGCAGGCTCTAAGCTGGGTACGGACGCACTTTTCTTCCTGAAGGATCTCCAGAGCAGTGGGTGGAGGAGAAGGTGCACTCGGTGAGCCGGAGGCCCCGGGGCGGCGGTCCACCCACGCCCACCGGACACAGCTGCTGGGGCACGCGCTAGGGCCAGCCCCCGGGACTCTGCCATCGGTCGGTCCCATGGAGTCTGAGAAACGCACGGCCCACACAGCCCTTGCTGGGCACGGGGACACCCCGCAGAGCGCCAAGGAAATCAGACATGAAGCCTAAGAGCCATTTGCAGTCGGCCGTTTTAAAGTCAAGACGTGAAGCCTAGTAAGAGCGCAGAGCCCATCCCCGGCCCTCCGTCCAGACGGCCGTGGAAACGAATGGTGGAGACCGTCTGATTCACGACCTTCAACATTTACTTTCACTACTCGTGTGCAGAGTCTGAATCTAGAGAAGAATGAGAAAACCCACATCTATGGGAAAAAAAATTTCCTAGAACACCGTTCCCCACTGACACGGGGAGGGAGCTGGGCCGAGGCTCCCGGGCAGCAAGGCGGCCCAGGCCTGCACGGGTCCACGAGGTCCAGAGCGGAGCCCGCCAAGCTGGGTTGCAGGCAGGTGCTTCAGCAGAGAAGTCCAGAGAAGCCTCTGAGACCCGGTGTAAGCAATGAGTGATGAGCAGATTTGGAAAAAAAGGAAAACTACAACCTATTTTCTCTTTTGCAACACCAGCAATTTTTTTTTAAAGATTTATTTTCCAGGGTGCCTGGGCGGCTCAGATGGTTAAGCATCTGCTTTGAGCTCAGGTCATGACCTCAGTGTCCTGGGATTGAGCCCTGCATCAGGCTCCCTGCTTGGTGGGAAGCCTGCTTCCTCCTCTCTCTCTGTTGCTCCCTGTTCGTGCTCTCTTGCTCTGTCAAATAAATAAATAAAATCTTTTAAAAAATAAGTAAAAAGAAAACTATTATTTTAGAGGGAGAGCACGAGAGCATGCGAGTTCGGGGAGGGCAGAGGAAGAGGGAGAGGATCTCCAGCGGACTTCCCGCTGAGCGCAGAGTCCACACTGGGGGAAGGGGGGCCATGGGGGGAGGGCGCTTCACTCCAGGACCATGAGATCACGACCTGAACCAAAGTCAGGAGCCAGGTGCTCCACCGACTGAACCCCCAGGCGCCCCCCAAGTAATGTTTAAAAGGGAACGGTGGTAGAGCCCAACAGCTGGTGCCCTGGTTGGGCCAAGGGCGGCCTGGGGGGCGCCCGGCCAGCCCCACGATGGCAGAGTCCCCCCGAGCACGCCCGAACCTGCACTGTGCCCACAGCCCGCGAGCCAGGCGGCAGTGACAGATGCGCCAGGTTCTTCTCTGGCACTGAAATGACGTGAACACAGACGATAGGAAAAAGGGCATTTATTTATTAAAGAAAATCATCTGTGAGTTCCTCTACTTGTTAGTACTGACAGTAACACTTCAGGCAGAAACATGCCTCCTTCCTAGGAACAAGCAGCAGCCACAGGTCGGGTCAAGGAGCGCTTCCAGAGCCCGTGGGGCCCGTTGGGGGAGGCGACCCCCCGGAGCAGCCGCCACGTCTGTACCCACGGTCAGAGGCTGGACGCGGCCGCGCACACGGCCATCACACAGGTTTTCAAGCGAAGATCAAAGCGTGACAGGAGCCCCGCGCCCTGACACCGGCTGCAGCGAGGTTTCCCCCAGCCCAGCCCTCGTCCCCCCCGGCCCACGGCAGCCAGGGGTCCCCACACTCTCCGGCGGCGGGGCGGGACAGGAGGGGCTGCAGCTGCAGCCAGCCCGAGCTCCTGGGACAGGCGGCCGTGTCGCCTACGCGCGGTTCAGGGTCTGGAAGATCCTGGAGATCTGCAGCACGACGGGCCCCGTCTCCGGGTCGTTCATCCACTGGCTGCTGTTCAGTGGGTTTTCCAGCATGTCTTCGAACGCTGTGAGGAAGACAGAGTGAGGCCGGCTGGGACGGCCCCTCCGCACCCAAGAGCCTGGCCGTGCCGTCCGGAAGGGTGGGCCTCTTGTCGCTGGGGGCCACCGCAAACCCCCTACTGCCCCCAGCAGCATCTGCTGTCCCACGCATGCACCCGCCGTGAAAGACCGCGAACCTGGTCCCGGGTGCCAGCGATCTTGAGACAGCCTGTGAGTCAGACGTCTCACTTCCAAACCCACCAGGCCAAGTTCCCAGACGCAGGAAAGACAGGGGACACTGCTGTAAGTTCAACACTACCTGACCGGAGAACCCCAACGTTCCATCTTAAGGAAAGGGCTTTAGAGTACATAACCGAGGGGCTCCCGGCCGGCTCAGCGGGCAGAACAGCTGACTCGTGACCTCAGGGTCTGAGTCCGCGCCCCATGTTTGGTGTGGAGACGACTTCAAGTAAAATCTTAACGAACGAGTCAGTAAGCAAACACTAGATACACAGGACTGAGCCATCCTACAAGAAACGAGCCGTCTGGGCAGGTCCACGGAAGCGTCTCCCCCGGAGACAGCGGCGCGAGCGGCCCTCGCCCGCGGCCAGCACGCACGGGGCACGGGGGCTGCTTCCGCCAGGGCCTGGCGGCTCTTCGGGGTCTCGTGGGACCGCGGCTCCACGGGAAAGTGCGCTTCCCCCGCGTTTAGGACTGACAGCCCTCCCAGCCCTTGAAACAATCGCTGGGGACCGGCCCGATCGAAACCCTCTGAAAACCAGGCCAAGACAGCAGAGAACCCGAACAGCACCCGGGCATCCGGGAGAGCGGGAGGGCACGCGGGCGGCACGGCGGTCCGGAGGGGGAGGAGCCCGCGTCCGCCTCCTCCTGGGAGCCAAGGGCCGAACAAAAGCGTGAGGCGGGCCGTCTGCAGACCACCCGGGAGGCCACGTGGTGAGCTTGGTCTTCGCAGGACTTACGCTCGAGAACTTCAGAAAGACAATTACTCAGAACCAAAGGCCGACGAAGTCCGCACATATGACGAAGGGCAGGTGTCGACACGCGAAGAGCTCCAGGCCAAGCTCGAAGGCTCAGGCCACAACGGAAGCGGCGGACGCTCAAGGCCACGCGGGGACGCGAGGCCGGCACACGCAGGCGGGGACGCGAGCGGCAGGTCCGCGCGGAGCGGCGGGGGCACATCAGCCCCTCGCAGTGCCCGTGGCCCTGAACCGGTCATGCCGCCCTCTGGAGCGTGAGCTGCCCCCAAAGCAGGAGGTACAGAGGAGAGCGGTCCGGGCGGGCGGGCGGCCGGCCCACGGCCACAAGGGGAGGAGCAGCGGCAGGAACGAAGGGGGGTGGGGGGGACAGCGTGTGCTTCACCACCCAAGGCCTCTGCACAGAATCAAGGATCAGCATCGGCTAAACTCCTCCGTGTACAACAGCAAGGCCAAGGGGCGCCCGGGGGTGCAATCAGGGAAGCGTCAGACTCCAGTGGCTCAGGTTGTGATGCCGGGCTCGTGAGATCGAGCCCCGCCTCCGGCTCAGTGCTCAGCCAGGAGCCCACTCAGGACTCTCTCCCGCCTGCCCCTCCCCCTGCACACACGCTCCCTGTGTGTCTCTCTCTAAAACGAGTAAGTCTATACAAATAATAAACAGCGAAGCCAGGAGAACGTGCAGCACAGGGGTGCGCCAGCAGGACACAGGGTAATCGGGGAGGGCCCGCAGGCCCGTGGTGCTTCAGAAGGAAAGCCAGCGATGGGGCATCGGGGGCGGCGGGGTGTAGAGGAGACGTCCGCCAGCTTCTGCACCCTCTCCAGCTCATCCCAGGTGGACTACGGCCAGCGCTTCAGCTCTCTGAAGCGCTCATGGTCATCTTAAACTCTCTCGTCAGGAAGGTGTGCCCACGAGCCTGTGCCCCAGTGGCGTGGGGGCCCAGCAGCCGGCAGAGGCTGTCCCGGGGCAGAGTGCCTGGGGCACGGCACACGCAGCCCCCCTGTGCTGGGCAGCTCGGGGCCCCCAGAGCCGTCCATGGGCTGCAGCCCCGCCTGGTGCCAGCCGGGTGGCACCTGCCCTGCCCCCCTTGTTTCGGAAACCTGAGGAGAGGCTCCCCGTGAGCAAACGTGACACCGCAGGACGGTCCCAGCAGAGGGCAAAGACATTCAGTGAAACTCCATGTCCGTCGTGAGGGACCCTCCGAGAAAAGACAAAACCAGCCGAGAGCAGAAGGCAGTCTCCAGGGGCAAGCAGTAGAAGAAGACCCTTCAGAAGAAGGTGTGGACCGACCCAAGGCAGCGCCTACCTTCCTCCCGTCGGCCCACAGGCAGCAGGAGAGCCGGGGAGCCGGGGAGCCCAGCGAGGCGCCCACGCGTCCCGGACAGAGAAGGAAAATGCACATACACACGCACCACCAAAGCCCGAAACTTGGGGACCCACAGAAAGCCTCCCCACCCTGCACCACACATACTCCCGGGTAGACGACCAACGTAGAGAAGGAAAGCAAAATCGACAAAACTTTTAAAAGCAAATAAAGAATATCTTCCTCACCTTGAGGCCAGAGAGTTTTCTCAGATGAAACACACACGTTCAACCACGTTACAATGCGTCCCCGTGAGGCAACAGAAACCCCAGGAACGGGAGAAGGACATTCAAGATACAAACTGATAAAGGGTCAGCGTCCAGCAGACGCGAGAGACTTTGTGGCTGCGTGAGAAAATGATCCAGAGAGCCACACCAAAAGACAGGCCTTTCGGAGCTGAGGTCCTAGCATGGCTTCCGGAACGGGCTGGGCCTCACAGCTATGGCAAAGGCCCAAGCTCAGAGCTGGGCCTGCCTGGGCGATGGGCGCGCTCACCAGGCGTCCTGGGAGCCCCACCCGCACATGCCTGGCCCGGGGACAACAGAGCAGGGACAACCCATGGCCCAGTCACACTCCATGGCACAACTGTGCTGGGACACAGAGGCCCGCCCAGGACCCACCCTGCCAGGGAGGCAGGTGCGAGGGGAAGGGGCTCTGGGGACAGACACAGGCGGCACCACCTCCTAGGAGCCCGAGCCATGATGAAGGCTCGCTCCCAGGGCTGGGGGGACAGGGGTGCGGTACGGGAGGTGCCCAGAGGACCCACGGGGCCTGGAACACTCCAGACTTTTTTTAATACTGTGGGTTTTTTTAATTTCTTCTAAAGGTTTTGTTTGCTTGTCAGAGCACAAGCCGGCGGAGTGGCCGGCAGGAGAGGGAGAGGCTCGCTGCGCACCGAGCACAGCGCCCGACGCGGGCCTCCCAGCACCCTGAGATCACAACCCAAACCAAGGGCAGACGCCCCTTTAACTCGTCTTCTGAAGCAGAACGTAGACGTGTGGCTACGAGTCCTACTTTACGTCAGGAAAATCCCACACGCGTCTGCGCGTACATTACGGCCGACAGACGAAACGGGGCCGCAGAAGTCCCTGACCCCGAAGAGGGCCAAGGTAAACCCGGTCCAGCCTGTAGGCGCCGCCCACACTCCCCGCGATGGACGAGCCGCCCTGACCGGTTCGGGGGCCTGTCCGAAGGCCCCGCACGGCAGTGCCGGCCCCGCAGGGACTCAGGCGGGAGTCACGGACACGGGACACTGGACACGGACACCCGCGTCGCTTGCTGACGTGTGTGGGGTGCACTGGGCCCGCGCTAGGGAAGACCACGTACCTAGTAATGTTTTCGGGTTGGTCAGGCCCAGCTGCACCACCGGGTTGTCCAGAATGGCTTGGAAGAGAGGGCTGTCGGGGTCGACGCCCTTGTCCAGCTCCTCGGGGGACGGCTTCCGGTCTCCCAGCAGCCACTCGCACTGCAAATGCAAGAGCCGTGAGCCCCCCGGGCCCCCCGCTGCCTCGGCCCCGGGGGCTCCGACATCGGGAAGGAAGAGCCCTGCCGCTCTAGCCGACCCCACTCCGCAGCTCAGGAAGAGCGGCGACTTCTCTGTCCTCGGTCACTGAAGGGGGATGAGGCAGGACCCAGCCAGAGTACTGGGAGGAGAAGGGAGAGATGTGCAGAGCCCCAGACTGCGTCCCCGGGGGCTCCCGCGGGCACGGCGGCGGGTGGGCCCGGAGCTGGCTGGTGGGCCGCCGTGGCGCCCGAGTCCCCAGAGAGCAGCGCCCCCCTGGCTGCCACCACGCCCTCCGGGGCCGCTGTCCGTCAGCAGCTGGGGCGAGTCCGCAGAACGGGAGAGGTGGTCCATTCAACACAGAGAACGGACACACCCGCCTGCCGAGCACGCGTGAGACGTTTTATGCCCTCGGACCCTCTCCCCTCATTTCCCCAGGGAGTCAAACAACAGACGGCCCGCGGGACGAGCCGGACGCACGCGGTCCCAGGCCGCGACCCCGGCGCCCGGACGGTGGTACTCACGGCGGCGTTCTGCTGGTTGTTGTTCACTCTGAGGGCGTCTATCACTTCCTTCTCGTCGAAGCCCATCTCCATCAGGGAAATGACGGCCTGCAGGAGAAGGCACAGACCGCTCAGAGCCCGCGCTCGGGCCACACTTCACCACGGCATCCTCGCGAGGGGCCGACGAGGTCAGCACAGGACATTCTGGGGCACGAGTCCGGTTCCCCGCAGCTTCACGGGTCACTCGAGTCTCCTGAGCGACAGACGGACCACAGCCAGCCCGAGTCCGTGCAGCCGCAGATGTGCTCGAGGCCTGCTTCCCAACGCGGTCAGGCTGGCCACACCAACGTCAGACCCTTGCAGGTTGGTCCCCACAGTCCCCACGACCACACGGGAGCTCGCTGCGGACGGCCTCGTGACCCAGAATAAAAGGTATTAGGGAGAGACCGTGTGAGCAAACCTGATCTCAGTGAAGACCAAAATGGTCACATTAATGTTCATTTGTGAAGAAAAAAGGTGGGAGGGGGAATTCTTCAGATTTTATTTTTAAAAGTTGACACTACAATTAGTTTTAGGGGCGCCTGGGTGGCTCAGTGGGTTGAGCCTCTGCCTTCGGCTCAGGTCATGATCCCAGGGTCCTGGGATCAAGCCCCACATCGGGCTCTCTGCTCAGTGGGGAGCCGCTTCCCCCTCTCTCTGCCTGCCTCTCTGCCTACTTGTGATCTCTGTTTCAAATAAATAAAATCTTTAAGAAAAATAAAAAATAAATAAAATTAGTTTTAAACACCTCACACATATTCCGCCGTAAGCTGTATTATGAACATTTAGCGATTCTTAGAGGAATGACCTAAGGTTGTGTTTTGGGAAGTGGGGGAGACGCACGTTTTCATGACAAAATCACATAAGACACTACATCCTTCACTTTACTCTTGAGTGTTTATCTTTTTTATTACTAATTTGAGAGAGGATGCAAGCACGAGCGGGGGGAGGAGCAGACTCCCCGCTGAGCAGGGAGCCCCACTCAGAACTCGATCTCGGGACCTCGGGACCCCAGGACCACAACCTGAGCCAAATGCAGACGCCCAACCAACAGAGCCACCCAGGAGTCCCTATTCTCAACTTTCACACAATTTTTAGAAGAGTCCACTTTGGGGGGGTGGGAAGAGGAAAGATTTTATCAAGTTAATTCTTTAAAGAGCAAATCACGCTCTTATGAGGTCGCTGTCGTCTTCCGCCATCATGGCTCTCCTTCCACCAGGTGCCTGGGCAGCAGTGCTGGGCAGCGACCCACGGAGCCACCGGGCATCACTCTCTGCGGGCCGGGCTCAGACAGAACTGGGCGCCAGGTGTCCTCAAGAGCACCCGACAGAAGGACGTCAGCTGCAGGTGGCAGTCAGGACTGACCTTCCCCAGAGCCGAACGGTTGACGGTGAGCTGAGCAGGCACCTCTCCCAACACAGCCCACGTCCCGTGCTTTCCTGCACCAGCTCTGACCCCCCCGGGGGGCTCGACCCATGAAAGCAGGAAGAAGGACCCACCGCGCCACCATCTGACTCCCAAGTCACAGAAGCTCGCCCGGAGCCCCCCACTAAATCCAAGGACAGGGTGGCCTCCCTGTGGCCATCGGTAAAAGTGAGCCTCTCCCCTCACTCATCCCTGCCTCAGCCCAGGAGGCGATGCCCCAGGACTTGTGCCGGTGACCACAGGGACGCGGCCCACCTTCCTGCCAGGGGTCCGGGCACTCACTCCTGCCCTGCCCGCTGCCCTTGGCTGCTGCCACCGCTGGTGCTGGCATGGGGGGTGGCGGGGGCACGACAGCAAAAAGTCTGTTTACGTCTCAAGCACAAGCCCCGCTCTCAGACCCGGGCTTCCCGGGAAACGTGTGGACACCGCTGACCTTACGGACTCTTCTCTCAAACGGTGTAGTACCAAAGGCTGGACGAGCCTTGACAGCGCTTTCTAACAGTAGTCACAGAACATGTACTGCAAAAAGGCCACGGGAAGGCCCAGCAGAAGTGCACGGCTCAGGAGAAGGGCGCCTCGAGATGGCAGTGGGGGTCCCCACATGCCAGGGTTAAGCCGGCGGGCCGGATGAGGATGACGCAGAAGCGCCGAGGGGACACCCGGAGCCCCGCAGCCGAGCACAAACTGCCCCCAAGAACGCGGCTGCTGGTCCCACAGGGCTCGGCCCAGCACAGCCTCCGGGCTCCAGAAACACCCGCTCCAGCTCAGCAGAAACGCTGCCGGATGCACAGCTGAGCTCGCCGGAAAGCCAAGAAGAGCAGCAGACTCGTTGGACGGGGGGCTGCCGGGGGAGGCGGCAGGAACCATCAGCATGGCCTGGGGGGTGAGGAGCTGGAGCTTAAGACCAGGGCCCTGCGAAGGGTCTACACACCCCGAGCCGTGGCCTGTACCACATGGTGGCCCAGGAGCCCTGCCTTCGTGGCTAACATGGAACCGGGCCCCTGGCGGGAGGTGCCACTGAGCTCCGGGGAACAGCCTCAGAACCACCCACGGGGGCAGCCCACAGCCCAGCCACCTGGGAGTCCCCGGAAACACACGCCTGCAGGTGAGCCCGCCCAGATGGCACGGCGCCCCCAGCAGAAGATTGTGTGGACTCAGAGTCCTAATAGCTGGAGCTCACGGATCTGTAATCGGAAAGAAAAACGCAGGCTTAAAGCACCAGACGCGTCCCAGAGGAAACCAACAGCCCAGCGAACAGAACCGGAGAACAGGCAGCCACAGAAGCATTAAGAACGGCATGCCGGCAAAGGAGCAGCCGAACCCACGCCAGAGTCGCCCCGAATACGGCCAGCGCCAGCCGGGCCCCAGGACCTTTGATGCTACAGAAGCCACAGTTACTAGATGGCTGGAGGCTGCCAGCCTCCCCGCCCACAGGCAACCCTGCAGCGCCCCATCCTCCCATCTCCCGGCGGCATCCCTGCCTGAGCCCATGGCTCGCCAATAGCGACAACGTAGACGAGACCCTGTTGGAGCTTTCAGGAGATGACAAACGTCTCGGCAAATTACTCGGAGGAGAAATACCCACCGGGACAACTTAAAACTGAATTAGGGCTGTCTACGAAGCCCTCACTGAGCTCCACTCCCACATGGAGGAAGGGCAACCCCGCCTGGCTGCCCCCAGCCCCAGAACACATACCCGAGCGTCAGCCCGAAACTCCCTTTTCCTCCGGATCTTCTTGAATATCTCCGTTAGCTCATCTCTGGGCTCCTCGTCTCCCGTGCTCGTCCCAGCAGCCTCCGGGGCGGCCTCAGGGGCGGCCCCAGCCTGTGCCCCTTCCGGCGAGGCCTGGCCTGGAAGAGGCGTGTCAATGGTCGGATCTTCCGCGTGCTCGATCAGCCACTCCATGGCCTGAGGCACCGACATGCTGAAAGGCAACGGGAGACACTTTCCAGCACCCCAGGCCGGTCACAGGGCCTCGAGCCTCCTTGACATCCCAGGGAAAGCCTCTCAGGTAGCCCTTGTCGGGCATCTCAGTACAGAAGGGTCTGAAGCTCTGGGCCCCACCCCAAATGACCCCAAGACCCCGGCCAGAGCACAGAAACCCAAGTACTAAGCCCGGAGAACAAACCCGTGAGGTACACGTGAGAATCAAAGCCCAAGGCAAAAAGGAGCAGAGCCCACGGACCGTCCTCTGGTGTACAAGTCGTGCGCTTCGGACCCAAGCGGAGCCGTGGAAGCGAGCGGCGGCAGCCCGGCAAGCCTGGGGGGCTGCAGGGGGGACACCGCACGCACCGCCAGCCGCCACGTCCCTGACACGCACGCGCTCCCACGTGGTGCTTGCAATGGCCCCGGGGAGGACCCGCAGTTCAGCCTACCCACAGCCATTCCCGGCAAGGGTCACTGTCCTGAGACGCCTCGAGACGCCCCACCGAGTCACTCCTGGGACGCGCCCCGAACGTCTCGCTTTAAAAACTCACATCTACTATACACGGTTCAACCTAAGACTCTGGGGCGGAGGAAGTCACCCCAGGGGAGCCCCACAGCATCGGCAGCAAGGGAAGGAGGCGGCCCAGACGTACTGGTTCAGCCGAAGGGCCTTGGCGGCCCTGGTCTCCGGGAAGCCCATCTCCGTGAGCTGCCGCAGGGCGGCCTCGTCCACTCTGCCATCCTCCTCCTCGTCCAGCATCGCTGTGGGCGAGAGACGGGGCTACCCGTGAGGGCCAGGCCAGTGCGAGGGCTGCCCCCCAGCCCGGAGCCCGAGGGGCCCACCTGCAGGCCAACCCCCCTGAAACGCAGCACGTGCACACGGGCCCTCGGCCGGCAGGGGAGCAGGAGCCCCGCGGCCACGGGGAGCGCGAACAGAGCTCTCGGCGTCCAGTACTGACGCGGGGACCGTGAGGAGTGCGAACGGGGACCGTGGGGGGCTGACACAGCCTCTGAGGTGGGGGCACGCTCATACCGTTCGCCTTCTTAAATAGTTCAACCGCGTCCGGGTTCAGCGCCAACAACTTCTGCGCCACCTCAATGAGCGACACCAGGATCTTCCGGAGTTCGGTCTGGAACTGCGGGGAAGAAAAAAAGACTGATCCTCCAAGTGCCCCAGAGACCTGCCTAGATGGGTGACCACACTCCTGCGCCTACAACTCCGTATCGGGGAGTCCCAACCACGCCGCTATCAGTTCCAGAGTGTGGAGACCGACGGAGAGGAGGTGGCTGAGGCCAGAGCGGCAGGAGGGCTGTGCTCCTGGCGGGGAGAAGCGGCCTCGCTGACACCCACGGGCTGTGCGCCTGGCTTCTCAGCTGGCGACACAGAGAAACATCTGGAGACACGGCCCAACCCTCTGGCCAACGTGGAGAGCACGAGCCTGCTATGCAAGGAGAAGAGATCAGCCTGACTGGATGGGCGTCCCAGAGCCGGGCCTCCGATTCTCGCCTGGCCAGAGGCCGGCCGGCATAGCAGCGTCGGCAGCAGCCAGGCGGCCCCCACGGAGGAAGGCAGCCACTGGGAATGCACTCAGAAACCCCGACAGACGGTCCCCAGCCCCACGGCGAGACGGGGATCAGCCGCCCCTCTTTCCCACAACAGGCCTCAGACAGCCTATGAGAGCCACTGCTGGGGCAATCCCGCACACAGCCCGGGACGCGGTCAGAGCCCGACGCCCTGCTCGGCAGGGAACCCTCTGCTGCTCCAATGAGCAGGGCTCGTGGTGGGCTCTGGGATGAGAAGGCCATGCCGTCCCAGTCCTGCGCAGCGTGGGCGTACGCCCAGTTCTCGGCCAGTCCACAGGGCACTGGACACACACTGTGTTTTTAGCCTAGAACTTCCCAATCCAAAGTAACTTAAGAGTCCAGACTTCTAGCTACAAATTTTTGGCAAATTAGAGCAAAACCCTAATATTCTCCCAGTGGGATCAGTCTTGGTCCTGCCTTCCGATGTCTTTTCAAACCTTTTGTTTTGGGATAATTTTCGGTGACACACAGAGCTCCTGCCCGCCCTTTCCCCCGGCTTCCCAAAGCACCTCTGAGAAGCTGTGCACCCCCACGCAGGCGTGACGGGCCCGCGGCGCGGCCCACAGCGAGCACTCACATCTCTGATGTTGGTCTGGACCTCGGCCCGGTCCATGTTGTGGGACGGCAAGTTGGCGGTGGCTCGGTAGATAGCCTCTCTATCTGGGGCTTTCTGCTCTTGTTTCTTCTACAGAGAAGAGTAATTAGAAAGTCAGAAATGAGTACGAGAACAGTGACAGGCAAGGCCACGTGAGCTGAACACACCAGGAGAGAAGCACTCTCGTCGGCAGCAGAGGGTCCCTGCGGGTTCGGAGCTCACTTAGGACACAATTCCTGCCTGTCATGGCCAGAGGGTGGCAGGGCCAGAGAGAAGAAGCACACGGTCCCCTGCAGCCACAGAGAGAGCATCCCACGTGAGCTGTGGCTGTGCGGGGCCAGGAGCGCGCGCTCACCCCACGGGCTTCCGGAAGCCCTCGCAGCAGCACATCTGGACTAGACTGTGAGGACTCCGAGACAGAGAACGGGAGAAATGCAGACCATCTACCCGGACAGAAACAGGGCTCAGCAGAGTGCACGGAGAAGCCCGACCAGAAACAAGGCCCGGCCAACTCCAGGCCACCACCACAGCCCGAAGGAAGCCCGCTGGGCTTGGAGTGAGCAGCTGGACCTGAGAACAGGGCTCCTCCACCGCCCTGCTCGGCCAGCAACCACCTGGGGGTGCAGACTTGGGGAGCCCCGAGCCAGGGAGCCTGGGCTCAGCAGCCAAAAAAGGCGGTACCATGCTAATCCTTGACAATAAGACCCAGCCCCCGTCACTACCGGCTGCAAGGACACTGAGCAGGAGACGTACAGCTGTGGGGAAGGGGAGCCCAGGGCTGGGTCTGCCTGACCCACAGGGAAGCCCAGTGGCAGGTACACCCCACTGGGCACAGAGAGCAGCCGGTGAGCCCCGCATGCCTCTTATTGAGAAGGTGGCCCAGGAGGGCCGGGGGCGGGCAGGAGGCCCCCACCACAAAAGAGAGAGACCAAGGCAAGAAGGGGAAAAGTAAAGAAGCATGAAAGAGAGAACCGAAGGAAGAGGACTTCACGACAGAAAACCGTCAGGAGACAGGGTGCTACCATCGGAGGCCAAGTCCCCAGGGGGAGATGTAAGCGATCACAGCCAGATCAACAGGCCGCAGTGGGTAGAGGACAATGTCCAGGAAATCGCCCTGAAAGCAGGTCCAGCATCCAACCAACAGCAACTCCAGAAAGAGGGAAGAGAAAATGAGGGGAGGGCATTCTCCAAAAACAATCCAGGAAAACTTCCAGAACATAAACACACGGGTACCCAGACTCCGCATGCCGCGCGCAGCAGAGGTAGAAGACCTCCATCAAGTCGTGAGGTCCCAGTGCCCTCAACAGCCTCCCCACACACGGAGAGACCCAGATGGAACGGAGCATGCGTAGGAGACGAGTCAGGCCTGACCAGTGCCGCCCATGTGGACACCCTGGGAGCAGGGACCGACAGCGTGCCCATGCATGCACGCAGCTGGCACTCGCCAGCAGCCCCTCAACGCTGCAGTGCAGGGGCCTCGAGACCCCCTTTCCTTCTAGAGGCCGAGGAAACCAGGCACCACTGGACCAAGGGACAAGTCAACAGCAAGATACCGGATCCTGCAGGCAGACTTCGAAGACAGCCCTAAGAGCCCACTCGTGGCAATCATGCCTCCACGATCCCAGAGCCCGTGAGCAGGATGGCTGCTCCCTGTGGTGAGGTCACGCTGTGGCACAGCCAACTTAAAGCAAAGGAAATGACCCATCTTGGGAGGCCTGACCTAATCAGGTAAGCCCTGAAAAAGACGGGGCTCTTTCTGAGGAATTCTGTTGCTGGTTCCAGAGATGCAGGAGACCAAGTGGCAAGGAAGAGTGGTGGGCCCCATGCGCCGAGAGGAAGTCGCCCCCAAACTGGGCTGAGGACAAAGGAAGGAAACGGGACCCAGCCCTTTAGCCGTAGGCACCGCCAACCACTTGACGGATCTGGAAGCAGACCCTTCCCCAGAGCCTCCCTGGAGGAACACGGACCAGCCACACCTTGATTTGAACCTAACGCCCGGCGCCCAGCCGAGCTCACCCAGACTGCAGGTCTGCAGGTCAGACCAGGAGCTGTGTGCAGTTCTAGGCCAGTGTGTCCATGGTACCGTGACAGGTGGCAACAGGAAGTGTCCAGATACACCAGGTTCAGAAGCTCTAGCACAGGGGTGAGGCGAGAAGGCCACGCTGTATGATGGGCCTGGAGACCAGTGAGGCAGAGGGATGTGCTGGGAGGAGCTAGACGGAGATCTCCAGGACAGCAGGGACCGGCAGATGGCCTCGTACACAGGACCCTGCTTTCAGAAGGATCTATCAGTCCTAGCAAAGAATCTGAAAGCTTAGCGATAGGCCTGCAGAAAACACGTCGACGAGGCAATCGCTAACTCCGGGAGAAAAGAAGTTGCATAAAAAAGGACAAAATAATCCAAGTACCCCTTGGTCCTGACGGAAAACAGCACGTCCACGCTAACCCTGACGGAAGCCCTGAGATCTTCAACCGGTATCAGGATCTAATCCTCCAAACATCAAGGAGCCCAAGAACCAAAAACAGATATCCTAAGAAATACTCAATTCTGCATGTGGTTTTGAAATCAGAAGAATTACTGAGGGAATGGGGGAAAGAGCTCCAAGAGGTCGCCTTTAGGGCGCGTGACGCTGGTGGGAGGAGGATGCTTTTATTAAGAAACAGGTTACATGATCTGACTTCAGAGACGTGTATTACTTTCACTTAAAATTAAGACTAATTCTCAAAAATAGGCACTAACGTCTTATGTTTCACTTTGCAAGTATACGCACAGAAAAGGTGACCCACCAAGTGAGGGACATGGTGTGCTGTAAGGCACCCAGAGGCGCAGGGGTTATGGGAACCCTGCCGTCTACACTGGTCACCCAGGGCCAACACTGTAACCTGAGAAGCATGGGCGGCTCTCAGGGCGGGGCAGGGCAGGCCCAGATCTGTCTCCTAGAGACAGGGTGAGCGGCCAGCCGTGGGCGAGCAGGCGCTGGCCAGGTGCAGCCACAGATAAGAAGGGCACATGAAGCCCAGGGCCGCGGACCCGCAGCAGGCCCTCAGATAGCTCAGCCCGCTACCAGCACAGGGCCCAGCCCAAGGAGTCCACCTGCTTTCTTGGGGGTGAGCGCTCTCCTAAGCATTTCAAAGCACGAACAAGAAACTCCACCCAACAGAAACAAAGGAAAACCATGAAATTAGCATGGCTAACCCGCTGGAGCGGCGCGGCTTTGCACTGGGCATGGTGTGGGGGCTGCGTGGCCCTTCCCTGCGCACACGCCTGCCCTCCTGGGAGAGGGGCCCGAGTGCACCGCTCACCACCCCTTCCCTGCGCTCTTTCTCCCTGTCCCGTGGGCACAGGCCTCGCCCGATCAGAGGCAGGCCTGACAGCGTCTCAGGAGCTGCACCGACCCCGAGACCGTGCCGGCCGCCGGACCAGCAACCAGGAGGGGCTCGGCCACGACAGGAGACTCCCCCAGTGGTTGACTGTGGGCCCTGCTGGGTCTGGGAATGACTCAGACCCAGAATGTTTCTTTCTCACAGGCTGGAGGGTGGAGACTCTAACCAAGACTTCCGGTTCCAAACTCTGAAACTTACCTTCTCTTCTGCCGAGACGTCTGCCATCTTAGGAAGTGGAGTCGGAGCACGTTTCTTTATCAGCAACAAGACATCTAGGGAGAAAAGACATCTGTCAAGCTGGTTACCGATCTCCTCCATAAGATGGCAAAACGGGTGCGAGAGGCCAGAGGAGCAGGGGGCTCCCCCGCGTGCCGCCCAGGCCCCGAGCTCATGCACGCCTGGGCTTCCCCACCCTCCTGCCCGCGCACAGCTTCCGGGGCCGGCAAGAACCTGGCCGTGGGTCACACAGGTGGCGGGCGGCCGAGGAGGCACACACAGCACAGCCCTGAGAACCGCGCAAACAACCGGAAGAGATCCCACAAAACGTCCTCGTCCCCACAGGCTCGGCCTCCTGAGATTGGAGGGGGGCCCGACCCTCAGAGCCGGCACCTGCCGCGGGCCCAGGCGGCGTGCGCAAGGCCGGCCGGCTCCCCCGTGGCTGTGGGCGTGAGCCGCGCGCCGGCGGGTTAGGAACAGTATGTCCAGGGTCCCCGAACTGGAATCGCAAACACAAAACTGAACTGAATCCCCGACCTGAAATCATCCTTTGGACGACAAACACAAAACTACAAGCTTCTCCCCAAGCGCCTCCTGACACAAACTCGAAACAGGTGAGCGGGTGTGCGCTGAGTCAGTGTCCAGAGGGCGTCGGAGCAGCGGCCGGGACTGGCCTTTCCAGCCCCAGAAGGAAGCCGGCAGCGGCTCCCGAGGCCGTGGTCCTGCTCTGACACAGAGTGAGAACTAAAGCTCACGTCTGGCCTCTCGGATGGACGCTGCTGTCCAATTCCGGCGTGTGCTGTTTTTCACAAACGGCCCATAATGCACATTTTGTTCCACCGCAGGAAGAATAAAGGCGTTTTAGCTGAGCCAGTTTCCCCACTCGGCCCCAGCCTGGAGCACAGACTTGGATGCCAAGGGCGCCTCTGCCTCTTGCTCCCCCGCTCCCAGGCTCCCGCCGCTGCCCCGCGAGGCCCCTACCTTGGTCTTGGACGTTCTCCTCCAAGATTGTTTTGGCGTCACTCAGCACCCTCTCCGAAGCAGCGTGTACCAATTTGTGATGGGTCACACTTTTGGGGTCTTCCAAGCTCCCATGGGCACACTGTGGGGGGAGGGGATCATGTATTTAAAGACAAAGTAAGTCATAACCGTAATGATATTAAGCCCTGACTCCCCGAGCCACACCAGGCGTTTACTGGTTACTAGCTAGAAAACGAAGGCACAGACGAAGTCAAAGAGCCCCGGGAGTGGTGGAAGGCGGACAAAATGCCACAGCATCTGATCCCTCCGGGCAGCGATCCATCCGCCCATCAGCTAAGTCGTCGTGAAAGAGGGGCCCAGCCTAGCACAGAGCGCCCTGCTGCTAGAGGCGACCTGGATCGCTTCCTTCGTCTGGAAGGATCCGAAGAATCATCTAAAAATCAAAAGAGCAGGACCACTACTCCCTGAAAGATCGAAGTATGATTTGTGCACTTTTTCTCTCTTCCAGATAGGTGAAGGGGCTGAGAGAGAGCAGAGAGAGAAGCTGGTCCACGAGAGCCAGAAATGGGGGCCGGACCGCTTCACCACCTGCACGAGCCCGAGGGCAACCAGCCTCCGAGCGGCCCTTGGTTCACCAAGTGACCACCACATGGACCTTGAAGCTGCAGGAGCCGCTGGCAGGGCCCCTCCGGGCGTTCAAAGGGGGTGGACTGGCACACGGCTATAGCTCACAGGACCCCAGGAACCCCAAAACGCAGCACCGGGGCGAGGGGGCTGCAGCGACACCCGGGACATGAAGGCTTCGGGGCGCTGTCGCACGCTCACATAAACTGGCCGGGCTGAAGGGGGCGAAGGTGGAGCCCAGCCCACAGAAGATACACTCCCACCACCTCCGACAGCAGACGCTGCCCCCTTCGCTCGCCCTGAGTTCAACACTGGCTCTGCTCCCAGAAATACTGGATGTGCTTCTTCCAATTCTGAAATCTGCAGGCTAGTGGATTCGACAAGTTCAGAATACAGTCTATGAAACACAATTTTCCAAAACAATCCTCATCTGGCTCCCGACACCACCAGCGTGAGGCACGCCAGCAGCGTGCCAGGGGCACAACGCAGGCTGAGTCACCCGTGCTGTGCGATTACTTCACTCTGGGCCTTTGTTCTCAGCAGAAGCCCTCGGAGCACGCTGAGCTAGGGCAGCCAGAGAGCCCCACAAGAGCCCGATGCGGGGAAGGGAGGCCGTGACACCTCCTGAGCCTGCCTCCTCCCCAGGAGAGCCAGGACGGGGCTCCCACACCTGACATCCTGTGTCGTCCCAAGACGCACTGTCACGTGACCTAAAAACCACGAACGGCCTAGGGCGCCTGGGTGGCTCAGGTCATGATCCTGGGGTCCTAGGATCGAGCCCCGCATTGGGCTCCCTGCTCGAGAGGGGTCTGCTTCTCCCTCTGCCTCTGCCCCTCCTCCCTGCTTGTGTGCTTGCTCTCTCTCTCTCTCAAATAAGTAAAATCTTAAAAAAAGAAAAGAAAAAACATTAACAGCCGTGTAGACAGGAACCACGTTATGTCGTGGCAACTTCACGAAAGATCTCAATCAATATAAATCCCCAAAAGGAGCAAAGCAAGAGTAGCACCCCATCTCTCCCAGAGTTCTGACGACGATACCCTCAATGAGAAGGCACCACACTCCCAACAGCACCATGGGGGTGGGGCGGGGGTGGGGAGACACCCATACTGTCCCCTCCACGGCAGGGAGGGCTCCGCCTGAGCCCGCACCAGAGCACAGTGGGAAGGAGACAGACGCTCAAGCACACGCCGAGCCTCGCTGCCCGCAGCGACAGGACATTCAGGGAACGGTTTCGGGGGGACATTCAAGGCTACCACTTGAGAACGCTGTCTCCTAACTAATGCGTCCTGGCTCGCTCGGGAGGCAGCACGCCCTGCCTACGGAACAGGACGGGCTCGGAGGTGGGAGGACTTTCTGATTTGTGCCATTCCTCACCCCTGGAGGGACCGCAGAGTGGAATAGCAGTAGGAGAGTGCCAGTAAACTCCCAAACGACACACCTCACAGGCACAGGATAATTAGGATCTTACTCAAACTGGCTGCCTAATGACCCCCAAGAGCTCCGGAGTCCGTCAGCAAGCATCTGTGGGCCAGCCAGCTCTCATCTCCGGGTCCCCCTCAGGAACAGTACTGGGATGGCTATGTAGCGTAGTCAGTTAAGCTGAATGCCATCCCCATTTACCCCCGACTTCTCCCTGCCTAACTCAGCACGTGGCCTGCCATGTCCATGCAGCTCTGGACTCTCATCCCTCCCCATGTGCTCCGTTAATCCACACGTTTGTTTGGGGCGCACTGGGAGCCTGGCCCTGGACCCGAGAACACAGGCCCAGCCCTCAGGGAGCTCCCGTCTTTGGTGGGTTGCCAGCGAGGGGCACAGCATCTCGGGAGCTTTTGTTAAGGAACGGTGCCGGCTGTGAGGCTGTGAAAGCCCCCAGCCTGCTGGCTGAGTGCCGCCCTGGGGTTCACGACAGAAGAAAGGACGGCATGCGGCCCGCGGCTGCCAGCCCAGAGCCCCCCTCCTTGGTGAGAGTCGCCGACGTCCAGCAGGCTCCAGAAGAGGGCTCACTGGTAAGCAGAGCGCTCCCTGGCCAGCCCCGGGCAGTGACAGGGCAGCCGCACGGTGACTCTAAAGCGCCTCCGGAGCTCCGAGGCCGTGGGCCTGTCGCTGGCCTGTGCCAGCGCACGGAAAGGCCGAGCTACGTTCTGACAGCGCTCCGCCCTGCTCAGCTCCGTTTCCCCGGACGGCCGCAGCGGAGGCGCGCGGACCGAGGCCGCCCCGGACTAGTTCCAAACGTGGGCAACCCAAGGGGCCGGCCGGGCCAGGGCGCGCCCGCGGCTCAGCCGCGAACACAGCGTCTCCAGCGCCCGGCCCTGCCCCGGGCCTGCCCACCAGTCCGTGCAAAGGCCTCGGGGAAGCGGGGGCTCCGCGGCTGCCCGGCCCGCGCGGGTCCGGCGGCACGAGCGGCCAGAGCCGGGCGCTGGCCCACAGGCCGGCCCGCAGGGAAGGGAAGGGAAGGGAAGGCGCGTCGCCCCGGCGCGCCCCTGCTGCCCCGGGCACTGCTCCCCGCTCCCGGGGCCTCGCCCCAAGGGCAAGCAGCCGCCCGGAACCAGCAGGGCCTGCCGGGCGCGGCGCCGTCGCGTCCCCTGCCTCAGTTTCCCGCTGCCCCAGCTCCTCGGGCGGCCGCGGGCGGGAGCGCTCCGGGCGGCGGCGGGGGCAGGCCCGGGCCGCGGCCGGCCTTACGTGCTTGAGGCAGCGCTCCTTGAGCTTCTCCACCGCCGTGTCCTCGGTCGCCTCCTCCAGCCACTCGGCGCCGTCGGACGCGCAGATGTGCAGCCGCAGCACCTTGCCCGCGAAGATCTTCTCCTCCTGCACGAACATCGCGCCGCCGCCCGGCCTGCGCCCGCCGCCCGGGCCGTGAAGGTCACCGGGGCGGGGCCAGGCCGCCCGCGCGCCCGCTCGCTGGCCGCCGCCGCCCCGCCCCGGCTCCCCTCGGCCGGCCGCCCGTCACTTGCCGCGGGCCCAGCGGTCGCCTCGCTCCCGCCGCCGGGCCGCCGGGGGCGCGCTGGCTGCGCCGCGACGGAAGTGCGTCACAGCGCGCGCCCGGAGCATGCCGGGAGATGTGGTTCTCCCGCGGCCCCGGCGCGCCCGCCGCCGCGCCGGAAGTACGTCACAGGGCGCGCCCGGGGCATGCCGGGAACTGTCGTTCTGGCGCTGCTAGGTGTATCGCGCACAAGCCTGCGCTTTGTCGCTTCCGGCCGTGGCCCGCGCGCGACCCTGGAGTCTGGCGGCCCGTTCTGACATGGGCCCTCGGTGTGGAGTACACAGCCAGTCCCCGGGGCTCTGCGGAGGGAAGAGCAGCGAAAGACACTCCATATAGTCTTTCCACAGATGACAGCTTTTCAAAGGATTTTATTTATCGGACAGGGCGCGCGCAAGCAGGGGAGGGTCAGGCGGGGAGCGCGCGCAAGCAGGGGAGGGTCACAGGGGAGGGTCAGGTCGGGGAGCCCGCGTACAGGCAGGGGAGGGTC